>JANHZT010009994.1:94195-104368 GCA_032468215.1 Stegonotus admiraltiensis | reverse complement strand
TATACAAAAGTATGAAGGCTATTGCTTAATGCATTGTAAGCCACCCTGAGTCTCCAGAGAAGGGTGGCATATAAATCTAAATCTAAATCAATCAATCAATCAATCAATATTTTCCCTCTGTGGGATTAAACATACTTGGAAATTATCACTCTGGAAACCATTGGCATTTTCTTTTGAATAACTTATTTAGAATTTGGAGATAAAACAATAGCTTGATTTTCAGTGTGTGTTCAGGCATGGTTTGTTTAAATATAGAATTGGTTGGGTTCATACAATATGTTAAAATCAAACTTAGCAGGATATGTAAATGCAGCCAGAGTTCCACTCAACTGAGAATTGTGTACCTACAGTCATTCTGCCATTATAATTTCCTTGCTTCTCACTTTTCAAGGTAAAGTAAAGCTTATTCTGGAAGATGGTCTGGGACTTGTGGACTTTCATCTTTCAAACAGATGCTGCATCCTCTACATATCTGAAGCAGATCTGGTGGCAGGAAATGGCTTCAAAAGAAGACTGGTTCGTTTTAGAAATGTAAGCACCCTCTGAAAGAAGCATTTGGATCATCCTTTTCAGGAACATAATATCAGCAAAACATTAGATCAATTCATCACAATTCAAGGTGAATCTAATTTTTAGTACCATGCGCTGTGATCAATAACTATACCAGCAACCCAAATCCACCATTTTAAGAACTAATTTTTTTATCCTTAATCAAAGGATTCTGCGTTTTTTCCTTCCGTCATTGTTTTCTTTTTGAAATGATCCAATTTTGCTTGAAGAACAAAAAGATATTTTGCCTAGGCATGGCTTTGTATTTATCTTCGGCTCAGAGAAAGCTTTAACCGGTTCATCTATATCTAATTGGCTGTTGCAGGAAAATATCAGGCATTAGCGGCTATGTATGGTGTATTATGGTTGTTTTCCTCACTCTTCTAAGGCAGCGAGCCCTAGCGATCTCATCTAGTGGTATCAGGGGACAGCCCACGATGTTCTGTGCTCATCAGCCTCCGTAATGTTTTTCTATCTGTGGCTGTCAGACCGGCATGCCATACCGTGATGCAATAAGTGAGGACGCTTTTTATTGTGGACCGGTAAAAGGAGGTCATCAGTTGTTCCACCCTGCTTTTACGCAAGACCCTAAGGAAATGGAGTCTCTGTTGTGCCTTCCTGGCCACCTGGATCATGTTGTTTTTCCAGATATGAATGATGTAAACCCAGCCATTCATTCATTCTCATATTCATCTGTGAGGAAACAATAGTCTTTAACCAGTGATTTTAAGCAGCATGGGTAAATGGAGTGAAGGAGAGAAAGAGTGAAGAAAGCACACCTTTTTTACATTCCCAGCCCTCCTAATGAGCTTACTGTAGGCCAGTGATGGCTAACCTTTTTGCCAAAAGCTGGGGGAGAGCCGGGGTGGGGGTTATGCGCATGCCCACACCCATAATTCTATGTCCCCCGTGCATGTGCCTGTGACCCCCTGTGCTCCCCCCGCTTTTGGCACATGATGGCATGGTGGGCCTGGTAGGCCCGTTTTTTGCTCTCCCCAGGCTCCAGAGCCTCTCTAGGAGCCTGGGGACGGTGAAAATGGCCTTCCCCACTCCCTTGGAGGCCCTCCAGATGCTGGAAACGGCCCATTTGCTGACTTCTGGTAGGACCGGAAGGCCCTTTTTTTGCTCTCCCCAAGCTCCAGAGCCTCTCTAGGAGCCTGGGGAGGATGAAAACAGCCTTCCCCACCACCCCCGGAGGCCCTCCGGAGGCCAGAAACAGCCTGTTTGCCAACTTCCAGTAGGTCCGGAAGGCCCGTTTTTTGCTCTCCCCAGAGCCTCTCTAGGAGCCTGGGAAGGACGAAACCGGCCTTCCCCACCCCTCTGGAGGCCAGAAACGGCCCGTTTGCTGACTTCCGGTCCCACCGGAGCTGAGCTTGCGTGCCTACTGATATGGCTCCGCGTGCCACAGGTGGCACGCGTGCCATAGGTTCGCCATCACAGCTCTAGGCTGTTGGTTTGTCTCTGTCATTAATACCTGTTACTCTCATTGTTCCTACTTGTTCCAGGCTTCCAATCTTCAAGGGATTGTATTAGTTGAAAAAACCCAAATAAGTAACCAGTATTTTCCAGAAGTGCAGAAATTTGTCGTTCTGGAACTCGGAATGACATTACTTCCGGTGGCCAGCCAAAAAGAAGCTGCTCAACTTATTGCTCAATTGGTAAGTACCTTCAAGAGCTGTTTGTACTGCTCTCAGGCTTTAAAGCAGTGCTTTTCAAAGTTGACAATTTTAAGAAGGGTGGACTTCAGGGTTAGAATTGATGTACAAGTATCGAGAAATACTTGTAAATGTTTAGCACCAAAAACCACAAGAGGGCAGCCAGACTGAATTTGACTTTCATTTCAGGTGCACGAACAAACTAAAACCAGTCATCCTTTCCAGAGTAAGAAATGTACCAAGTTATTGGAACCGTCTGTACTCCACACAGTTCAGCAGATTCCAGGAGTTGGAAAGACAAAAGCACTTCTTCTTCTGGAAAACTTTGGAAATATCCATCGGCTTTGCAATGCCTCTCTCCAGGAGCTCGAAGGAGTAGTTGGCCGCAGCCTAGCTCAACAAATCCATGCATTCTTCAACCAGACAAAATAATCTGGGTTTTTCAACATCGGTGATAAGATTTTTGAAAGGCTGCAAGTTTCTTTACGCACGCAAATTTCAGTTTGTATGAAACACAAAAGAGCTTTGATTTCCATCTGAGGAGCAAATAAATCAGGAAATTATTTTTTAAGCTGCGAGTTTGCTCTATCTGGGCTTTGTAGGGTATGCATTTGGCTTTCAACCGCATACAGCTGGACACGATGTCACCTTTTATGAATAGCATTGAACACTTTTTCCTGGAGAATTAGCTGGAGTACCAACATCCTCTTTGTCTTGGCAAAATGGTTTTTGTTCGTTTATTAATAGTTTCTTAAGGGCATTCTTCTTCATGTCAATCTCAGCTGCTTCTTAAAGGAACAGCCAAATAAACCAGATTTCATCTGTTTGTTAAAGTCTGTTGAAAAATAGGGGAGGCTCTGAGTTACTTTTTAAGCCGAAAAAGAGCAGGTTGTCCAATATAAATGAATTTTACATTTGTTCTGCGGACGGTCCCTGTTGCCCTATTGCTTTGGATGCAGAAGAGAAGCCTAATCCGTCTACCTGTCTTTTGCTTACCTTTCATAGCTTGCTGATGGAGAAATTACAAATTCTGAGCATCAGAACTGCCTTGAACGGATCGTTTACTGACTGTTGGGAACTGTTATTTAATGTGTTTGATTTTGGTATCCATTAAAATCGGGTCAGATCCCCTGTTCTGATTTGTATGACTAATGCAGAGATAATAGAGGAGTTCCTGGATGGATCATCAATTAAGAAATTTGTCACTTTGGGCAAACAGCATTAAAAAAAACAACAACCAGGAATGAACCTTGTTTTTTTCCAGCTCTAGCTATAACTCTGGAAATCCCTTATTTATAGGTCTGATCTAGGCTTTCCTTCATTCTTGATCTCCATTCCTTTGGATCTTGCTCTATCAAAAACATTGTGCAACAGGCGGGCCCGGTAGGAAACAGCTGGAGGAATGGAACCTGAACATTGCTTTTGCACGAGGCACCTGGAAGGCCGCCAAACTGAAATTACGAAGGCGTTATCAAGAGTGAAAAGAAGGAATGAGTCATCCCTTTTTGTCTCTACCCAGAGGGCTTCTGTATCACTTCCAGCAAAGTTACGCTTCTGTGGAGCTTAAAGGTTGTAACCTGGTCCTTTCAACCCAAAACTCCCACATGTCTTTCAAAGAAAGAACACATACCTCACATCAAATAGAACCGGGCTAGAGTTACCCTTTTGGCGTTTGGCTGCACGCAGTCTAGTTTTACAGACAGCCTTGGGCCATGGGTTGTTTCTGAGGGGATGGGATAAAGAGATAAAAGAGGCATTCAGACTCAGTTCTGGGCGCCTGCATCCCTGCAGTTTTCTTGGCCAGGATGCTGGATGGATTCCCATTGCTGCCTTCCAGCGTTTGCTTATTTCCAAATCAGGCTGGTAACTCCAGAATTCCTCAGTGTTGTTCCCTCCGCGTATTATTTTTGAAAGTAGCTGAGACTGAGTGGGTACAGCCACCTAAACGGGGAAGAGAAGGCGGCTAAGGCTGTTTTGGACTTTTGCACAATGTCGTTAACTGTCATCCTTTTTGTGACTGGGTTCAGGGGTGAAATTACCAGTTCGGGTAAACCGGTATTTCCGACTATCAGCTGTTCCGCAGGGTTTAGTTTTGCTAGAAAGCAGGATTTCCTGCTTTCTAGCCAAGCTAAATCACGAGGCACAGCTGATTCCGCCCTCCTTCGCTGTTCTGCTTACCTTCCCGAGCCTCCTTTTGGCGCACAGCGTGCATGCGCGGCCAGAAAACTGGTAGCAAACTGGTTTGGATTTCACCACTGGCTGGGTTGACATTGTTTTAAGCCAAGGATGGACTCTTTTTTTTTCATGACTGGATGCCGCAGTTAACGGCAGGCAGATTGAGAAGGCAAAACGGGTTAATGCGGTACTTTTGCTAAAGTGCAGAAGGTTTAGGTCAGGTTCGTTCAGAAGCAGGTGTTGCAATTTGGATTGGGGAGAGGTTGCAGATACGAAGCAGGAAGACACCAGTGTTAAAATGATTGAGATTCTTTCCCTCAATGCCCTCTGAGTCAACAAAAGGGCAAAACCATTAAAGCAATCTTGTCTTGTATGAAAGATAATAAAAAAATGCCCTCGGGTATCTTTTCTCTTTCTCCAGGAAGTTCAGCTCTGGTCATTTAACTTTGTATTTTTTTTTTTCAAGGAGCAGTTACATTCTTAATCTCATTTTTTTTCCTGCTACTTATTGGAAGGTAGCTCTGCAGATTTACGAGGTTTCAGTCCAAGGTTCGTTTTCTTCTTTTAAAGAAATCAACGCTTGGTAATCTTGAAAATACTTGGGAGAAGCCCAACGAAAGGAAGATAGTTTTTTGGTGATCAAGATGTTTCTCCTGTGTGCATATATTATAGCCTCCTCTATTCCTAAGTGGTTTATAGAGTCAGCATATTTTCCCCAACAATCTGGGTCCTCATTTTACCGACCTCGGAAGGATGGAAGACTGAGTCAACCTTGAGACGGTCAGGATCGAACTGCTTGGCAGTCAGCAGAATTAGCCTGCAATACTACATTCTAACCACTGCGCCATCACAGTTCTTATAATTCAATAGCAACAGCATTTAGGCTTATATACTGCTCCATAGCACTTTAAGCACCTCGGTGGTTTACAGTGTCAAGGCATTATTTACATACTGCCACCAACAATCTGGGTCCTCATTTTGCGGATCTCGAAAGGATGGAAGGCTGAGTCATCCTCGAGCCCTGTCAGGATCAAACTCCAGCCAGTGGGCAGAGTTTGCCTGCAATACTGCACTTTGACCATTGCGCCACCAGGGCTGTAGTCAAAAGTACGAAGCTAGCATTTCAGAAAACACTGCACACTACCTAGTTTGCAACAATGCCTTTAGAATCCCAAAAGATCCCACTGAGGTGGTAGAGAGGATTGTGGGAGGCTGGCCATCCTGTCTACACATGGATATTTTGTGATCTGCTATGCCCACTTGGGTGGGCATTTTGTTAGGGCACCAACCATAGGATGTGCCCTGTGTCAAAAGCTTTACCTACTTCTGCTTCAGTGTTGAATCCAGCTAACTGTGGCTTAACCAACCATGGCATACAATAGCACACAAATTCGGTTACTGTACGTTTCTTTGGAGAATCCCCAAAATCAAAAGTGGAATATATATCACAGATAATGGGATATAAATGAACACGTCAGCCCTCTTCCAACCTACATTTTATTATGCGCTAGGATTAATTCCACAACATTGATTGAATATTGCACAATATAAGCAGCCACTATAATATTACATTCTTCCATTTTTTTAAAAAAAAACAGACCTTCATTCTGAACAACGGTTAAGAAAAATTAAAACTTATCTCATTCATCGTTGCAGTGAAAAGTTGTTCATCGTCACGTATAAGTCAGGACTCATTCTTAAATAATCGTTTAAAATTTATATATTTACATCTCTTGGATGGGAACATTAAAAGACCAGAATAATAATAAAATGGCATTGATCTACCAGCCTTCCCCATTTTTCCTTATTCTATTCCAGCGTTTCTCAACCTTAGTAACGAAGATATGTGGACTTCAACTTCCAGAATTCCCCAGCCAGCAATTCTGGGAGTTTGAAGTCCACATATCTTAAAGTTGTCAAGGTTGGAAACGCTATTCTATTCCAATTTCTTCTAAAAATTTCTCAGCTTCCAGTAATGGATTCAATGAGTTTCAATAGGAAGTTTAGATTTCCCTTCTTTAAATTTTTAGCCAGTCATTGTTAAGATCTACCCTGTTAGCAATATTTCAGCTTCAGAGACAACTATTGTGTATTAGCCCACATCTTTAGACAGCGACAAAAAAACTCCAAGCAGCAAGTACTTTTCCAGTTGGGCATGTTCTTTAGTGTGCTGAACTCCTAAATTTCACTTAAGGCATAGTTAAATTACCTTTATCAACCCTTTAGAATGCATCTTTCCAGTGGCACTCAAGAAAAACCTCAGTTAATATCCTTAAAAATAGCATTAAAGTAAAGATAAAGGTTCCCCTCGCACATATGTGCTAGTCGTTCCCGACTCTAGGGGGCGGTGCTCATCTCCGTTTCAAAGCCGAAGAGACAGCGCTGTCCGAAGATGTCTCCGTGGTCATGTGGCCGGCATGACGAAATGCCGAAGGCACATGGAATGCTCTTACCTTCCCACTAAAGGTGGTCCCTATTTTTCTACTTGCATTTTTACATGTTTTCGAACTGCTAGGTTGGCAGAAAAATTAGTATTACAAAAATAGCTATGTATCTGCATGCTGGCTGGGGAATTCTGGGAGTTGAAGTACACACATCATCTAGTTGCTAAGATTAAGAAATACTGATTTGAAGTGAAACCTGGCAGGCGCTAAGTATTTGGAACCAAACTGGCTGATCTCTTTCCACACTCTTGTTTACATTAGCATATTTCTCTACACATACAGCATTAGGAAATCTCCATCTTTTGCTATAATGCTCGGCAGGTGGAGAAAACGATACCCAGTTACATCAGATCTTGCAAAACAGAAGCTGTTTTTCAACGGATCCATTCTGTGTTACTTAAAGTCGCCAGGGTTAGTTTTAACCTTTAGTCCTTGGGAGATTTCTTTCCACCACATATTGGGTGCCGTGTCATTGCATGGCTTCTTTTGGTCGTTAACGAGATACTGTCATCTAGTGTGGGAAATTCTGGAAACTGCCAACCTATCCTATTTCCATGTTCTGTTTGGAATGCCAGAAAATGCAAAATCCGGTTCGCCAGATAACCCTGCGTCCATGGAAGGCTTCAGTGATAAGCCAAAATGCTGTCGTTTGAAATTCTTTTTGTGCAAATCTGGCTCTGGTTAGAGAACAAATGTCAATATTCATCTCTCATTGTCGCTGCCATCCACCCTATTCCCAGGCCTGGGCCCTGAGTGATGTTATTTATCTTTTTTTAAAATGTTCTGTTTATTTAAACCACGGGTCTCCAAAGATGGCAACTTTAAGACCTGTGACCTTCAACTCTCAGAATTCTGGGAGCTGCAGTCCACAGGTCTTAAAATTGCCATGTTTGGAGACCCCTGGTTTAAACCACCTCAAAGCAGGATAGAAAATCGGATTTTAAAACCTTAACACGTAGCCTTGCCACTACTGTACCCTGTTAGATTTATTCGTTTACCCTGTTTCCTTTCCATCACCTGGCCGTTTCAATAACTCATTTAAGAATTTGGTCCTGACCAGCTGTGTAGGTTGTCAACTCACAGAACATTACTAACTGGCCTATAACTGGTTTCTCATTCATTGGGTTTTAAATTACCGTGTTTTTCAGACTATAAGACGCACCTGAGTATAAGACACACCTAAATTTAGAAGAGGAAAACAACAACAACAAAGTGTTTGGCCTCCTTTTTTTGGGCCATTTTTCAGCCCTTTTCCAGTCTTTTTGGCCCATTTTCAAGGCTTTTTGCAGCCTCTTTTTGCGGCCCGTTTTTGAGACTTTTTGCAACCCGTTTTGGGGGCTTTTTTCGGCCCATTTTCAAGGCTTTTTTCAGCCCATTTTCGAAGCTTTTTTCAGCCCATTTTTGAAGCTTTTCTCAGCCTGTTTTCAAGGCTTTTTTGGCCCATTTGTTAGGCTTTTTGGGGGGCGTTTTTGAGGCTTTTCTCAGCCCATTTTTGAAGCTTTTCTGAGGGTTTTTTTGACCCGTTTTTTCCCAAAAAAAGGGAGGGCGAAAAAAGCCTCAAAAACAGGCCAAAAAAAGCCTCAAAACAGGCCAGAAAAAGCCTAGAAAATGGGCCCTCCAAAAAGGCCCGAATACAGGACATGCAGAGGCCATAAAATGGCTGGCAGGTGGGTGGGGCGTCGGCAATATTCAGTCTATAAGACGCACGGACATTTTCGCTCCCTTTTGGGAGACAAAAAGGTGCATCTTATAGTCCAAAATATACGGTAATTAGCAAGTGTATCTCCTCGGTCATGCATCATTGTGGCCAACAGTTCTATTTGCTTCTCCCCTCAACGAAGGTGAGATGGTCAACCATGTGGCATTCCTTGGCTACACATTCACATTTTTTTGAAAAAAAAACAAAACAAAACAAAAATCCTCAGTCTTTGCAGAACCACTCCGTTGTTTCTCAATATAAGATCGTAATAACTAAGCCAGAATTGAGCAGAAGTTTGAAAGAAACTCCACAAACATGTAGGCACATGACACGTTCTTCAAAACTTCCTGGTCCTTTCAAGATGACCAATCGAAGCCAGATTTGAACTTGGTAGTTGTTGACTTCAAGTTGAGGCTACTCAACCCTTGGATACCTAAAGGCTACATTGTGAATTCACAACATCCATTCTGAGGCCCTTTCTGGGCGAGAGCTCCCTTGGTCTCCAAGTCCTAGTACAATGAACTATCGGTACTGAAGAGCGTGAATGGAGTTGTCAGTTTCTTCTTAATGGCAGAGGTCCCAGTCCCACTTACAGCCGAAGGGAGGCAGAGGGTGCTGGCAGCTTTCTGCCTGTTTTTGGTTCCCCAACTCAGGAAGGATAATTTAGGCGTCACCTTCTTGGTTTTGTCGGTTCTCTCGTCTTCCATAGCCAGACATATAAGGGAGTATGTTTTCTGCATCCCCGCTGAGTAAGTGGCACATTTGTTATGCTGTAGGGGGAAAGAGGGAGAGAGAAAGACCAGCATTAAAAAAAAAAAGATTTAGTCAACACAAAGTGGAAAGCAATAGAATTCTGAGTAGAATAGGAATAGAGTAGAGTAGAGCAGAACAGAGCAGAGCAGAGCAGAGCAGAGCAGAGCAGAGCAGAGCAGAGCAGAGCAGAGCAGAGTAGAGTAGAGTAGAATAGAATTTTTTATTGGCCAAGTGTGATTGGACACACAAGGAATTTGTCCTTGGTGTATATCCTCTGAGTGTACATAAGGAAAATAAAATACATTCATCAAGAATAAAAAGATACAACACTTGATAGTCAAGGTTACTAATAAGCTATCAAATCGTACTAGGAAACCAATAAAAACAATATAAATTGAAAGATACAAGCAACGTTGTTATAGTAATAAGAGGGAAAGACATTTTCTCCCCACCCGTTCCCAGTTTATTTAAATCCTCTTTTTTAAATGGAAACCCACGCTATTAGCATTTAATTATTTGCTATGGCAATTGGAGTAAGGGGATGGGTGGCTTGAGAACTGTAATAAATGCAACAGAGCTCAGCTTGCCTTTCCTTAGGTCTGTTGTGACCCAGGCCCACGTAGTTGGTATTAAATGCAAAATAGTTCCAAAAAACAAACAGGTTTTATTAAAATTAACTCATTCTCAGCATGTTCTAAATGAAATGAACGCAAAGTCCTCAAAACACCAGTCTTTAGTTTATCTCTGACCTTGGGATAATTAGGCAAACTGCCGAAGGCTTTCCTTGGCAACAGTTCAGGAACAGAAGAAATCACTACAGGCAAACAAGAAGCAATTCTCTCAACGGTTGTTTTCCGGCAAAGAGGCCAAGAGCCGTTGCTGGTCTTTTAAGCCTTAT
>JANHZT010009993.1:8049-25776 GCA_032468215.1 Stegonotus admiraltiensis | reverse complement strand
TGGAGCTCCAAGCTGCGGGGAGGGGGAGGCAGCTGGAAGAGCCACACTCAAGGGGCCAAAGAGCTGCATGTGGCTCATGAGCCATGGTTTGCGGACCACTGGACTAGACATACCCAGTTCCTGCAACAATTCATCAGGTAAATCAAGGTCTCCAAGCTGCAGACCATCTCAATACCTGGCAGGTCCAGGTTTGAAAGATCAGGACTCTTCTACTGGCCAAAACAGAGTGGCCTGGAAGACAGTCCAGATGAACTGAAGTTAATGGGGCTAATAGGTGCTAGGCTCATCTCATCCCTAGGAATTGCCTGACTGTGATACCAACCAAATGGTCCCCGAAGAACATCCTCCTGCTCCCACAGCAAAACTGCCATGGCGTGCTGCTTGTTTATTGTAATATTGGAGCAGCTAAGGATGACTCAGGACTGAGTTGTGGAAGAGATAAAGGTAATGTCACAAGAACATGTCAGAAAAAAGAGGGCATATTCAGGAGATAGCTGAAAGAAAAGGAAAAAGAAAAAGGCCCTTGGATTTACCCATTGTGCATAAACCTTACACCACAAAAGTACCATCTGTCTCCACCAACCTTTTTTCTAAAGAAACACGCTCCTGATTAAACACTAGTATACCGGAAATTTAAATGCTGGCGGAGTTGCATGCAAATCTCAATAGAAACAATTTAACGCAGCAGCTAAAAATGAGCCAGGTAGTGTCTGGGCAGATTCTGGGTGTGAGAGGTCAATTATACTCCTTGCCTAATTCTCCTGATGCATTATGGAGGAGTAAATGGTTCAGCGCATGTGTTGGACCTCTATAATTCGATAGTGCTCTAGCAGAGTGGCTATAAGTATAATCTCTGACCCCAGTCCCGAATTCATTATGTAATTATTTTTTTTAAAAAAACCTGCCATTCTCTCAGTCCAGACGCCCAACTCTGCAGCTTGAAGATAATGGCGCTAGTCTATTTATGCAGGCGTCCAAAGGTACAACGTTAATACACATTGAAATGCTTTAAGCGCCAATAATAAAACTTGATTTTTTTAAACAAGTGGAATTTTGGAATGGAAGACATTTGCATTGGAGGAGCGGGTAATTGCATTTTAATAGAATTGGGTGGTACTTCAAATTGAGCCCAAAGTTCTTTGCCATGATGCCACATCCTTACAACCAGTTCAGCTCTCTTCCCTTTTTTTACAGCCATGGCATTGTGCTGCAAAAAACAATCAGTTAAAATAGCCGCTTTGTCTCTGCTGCTTCTCAGCAAATATTCCATGCTCACATCTGCTATGATCGAAATGAAAAGATGCACAGCCTCTTCAAATGCAAATCCTGGGTGTAGATTTGCCCTTTGGCAAAAAAAAAAAGGACAAATAAATAAGTAAATAAATAAGGTCATCGATGCATTAGCACAATAGTTCAGTCCTTGCATTTTTAACAGAATTCATATGTAAGCATATCTACTTTATCTGTTTGGTTAGATTTATATCCTGCCTTCCCTCCAGAAGCTCAGGTAATATACATAAAACACTCCTTGCTCTCATTTTTTTTTCTTTATTACAACCACTAATAAGGTAGATATGATGTTTTATGTGAAAATGTATTAAATATTTAGTAGCAGAATAATAAAATAGAACATTAGTAATATTTATTCTTGTTAAACTCCAAAGAGACCATGCAATACACAAAGTGCAGCTTTTAACAGAAATCTAGCCAAATGAAAAGATGTTTCCATAAATCAAGCAATGTACTCTGGTGTCCAGCAGCAACAGCCATTGATCAGGTCTCCAGCCACCACAGGGATTAAAGCTTTACATATAATTTGATTCAGTTTCAATCCCCAATGACTGTGGCCTGAAATTACTGCCAGTCAGTGTCAAGAATACTGAGACAACTGAACCAATGACATAATTCATTATAAGGAACCATTCATTCATTCATTCATTCACTCACTCATTTATTAAATGTGTTTGCTGCCCATCTCACCTAAGGGATATTTTTTGAGTTCCAATATGTGTGTGTGTGTGGGGTGTGTGTGTGTGTGTGGGTGTGTGTGTGAATAACCAAAGACCTACATACAAATACAAGTTATATATATATATATAATTACTCCCTTGTTATTGAATCTGACTCTATTTCTTATAATTCAAGACTTTCCCAGGACAAGCACAAACTTGAAAATGAAGCTTGGCCAAAGATCAACACGACACAGCTATCACTAAATTTTTATTGTAAGGTATGAAGCCTTTATAAACACTGACCGTCTGTGACAAGTAAGGCTGATTCTCAAATCTGTGTTTTCCTTGGATTCCAATCTAATAATCTCTCTCTCTCTCCATGTTCCCTCTGTGTGAAGATACACAGTCTTTCTTTTTCCATTATTGTTTATAGGCAGCAGTTGCCTGATTACATTCTCTATGGTGAACATCTAGCTACCGACAAAACCTTTACCCCATCACCTGCTGCTCTCGGTGTGTTCATTAAAGTCTTCCCTGTGACTTTGTTTATAAAAATCCCACCTAGATGACCGTTGCTTGAAATTCCTGCCTACTAAAAATATCTCTGTGTCTGGACCCAGGTTTAAGTTCCAAACAGATGCTTACTTGTATCGATATTAAAAATAGCTTTTTAGAACAGAGAGCTGAAAATCTCAGCAAAGCGAAATGCAGGAAAAGTGGCACATTATTCTGACACCACTTGAAAGGGTTCATAAAGAAAATCCAGCGGTGGATCACATAGGACTCTGCAATCGGTTTAGCTTATGGTTCTTTGCTGGAGGTTTATTGCAACAGCTGTCTTTTTCTGACTAAATCATTTCCCTCCTTTGAAAAACATTGTTTTCATCACTTATGGAAAATTGCTTACAGTGCTTTTGTGGTTCAAAAAGCATCAGCCATTTAATAAAGAAATACTTACTCCTTTGGACAATTTTTCCAGAGAGACGAGAAATCCAAGACGAAGAAGATAGCTTGAAGTCAGATTCATTCCCCACCATCTCCCAGTTTAGATGGATTCTTCTCTTTCAGGAAAGTAAAACTAGGATCAGAGTGCTGGGAGGTTGTTGGGGTGTAACTAATTACTCTTTTCATCACACTTACTAGTAAACAGAACAGATCTAAGGTCTTAGCAATTTCCTTGCCAAATGGTTAGGTGGAAAGGAAAAAAATTCCTGTCATAAAAAAAAAGCTGGAAACTTTTTCACTTAATTTTGACAGCTGAATCTAATTGTCTGGAGTCAGGGAGAAATGCAGAATAATGTTCCCCATTACAGATGGCATTGATTGAAAACGTCATTTTGTTTCAGTGGAGTTGATAGCTGATATGATCCTAATGGCTTCCTCAAAAGGACCCAATCAACTTCCTATTGAAATCATCAGCGCAAACAGCAGTCACCGAATGAAACATCATCAGCCAAAAACTTGCCTTCTGTGTACAGAGTCATCCAACCATACTTTTGACTGCCTGTGAGATTGTTCATCAGGAATAATCAAAACTGGTTGCAGAACAAAATGAAACCTTTGATTTATCGCAGCCATTTCACATCCCGCTTGGAAATTTGCTTCTGTGAATTAATGTCAGGGGACCTTGAGGTACAACAACAAAATTTGGATTTTAAGCATAACTTGCATCTAGGGCCTTGAGAAGAGCCCATTTAAATCAGTTCAAAGACCACAATTCAATAAGATCCCTGTACTGACCACCAAACCTCCTTCCTCAGCTTAGCTTTTCCTTACTGTTGATGTCTCATTGCTTATAAGGTATAGGTTTCCCTGTCAGTCGTGTCTGACTTTAGGGCACAGTGCTCATCTCTGTTTCTTGGCCGACGGAGCCAGCCTTGTCCAAAGACTCTTTCATGGTCATGTGGCCAGCATGGCTATAGGCCGAAGGTACATGGAATGCTGTTACCTTCCCACCAAAGTAGTACCTATTTATCTACTCGCATTTGCATGCTTTCGAATTGCTAGGTGGGCAGGAGCTGAGGCAAGTAACAGCAGCTCATCCCATTGTGTGGAGTTAAGGTCTCGAACCAGGGCTTTCAGCTCTTCAGCTGACAAGCTCAGCGTCTTTAACTGCTAAGCCATCACACCACCTAAAGCACTAAATATGTATAAATGTATATACAGTATACCATATAAATGGTAAAAATGGCCTGAACCTCAGCAGAAAGATCAAAGAAAGGGAACGGGGAAAAGTGGAGTGGAGATTCTTCAAGTTAGTGTTGGGCTTTCTAAAGCATCTTTTCTAAGAAACCACCCTCCCCCAAAATCTGGACCAGGATTGTGTTCTGGAAACACCTGCCTGTGCTCCAATATAGTGCACGGTTGAAATTCTGCTTAAAGGCTAATACATCCAAATTAGAATTACCATAAACCTTCAAGAGAATGTATATGAAGGTGGATTAATTTTATGTTGATGCCCAGATTCAATTTAAAAAAATCTAAAAGAAAGCAAAGTCTATGAAGTTTTATTGCATTAATTTAAATCAGTGTCCCCCAACCAAACACCACTAAATGACATGAATGCAGACTATAACTCCCAGCTACCTCAGCTAATATGGTCTTCAGTCCTGTTGGTTGAGAATTCTAGGAACTGCACTCCCAGTTCCAAGGAAAAGACCTACTGGAAATATGGCTGCAAACTGAAACCCCAAGATTTGCATGCAAAGCAATCCCACCCGCATGAAAATCAACTCCACTTGTTTACAGGACACATTTTGCCGTCATTTCTCTGTCTTGTGATTTTGTGCGTGTTTGCCACAGACAACCTCTAGTAACCTCAGGCATTCTTATTTTCAGACACTCACTTTACACCAGCTTCTTCTTTTTTCTGGTATTTTATTTTTGAACCTTGGAGATGCTGACTTTCCAGAACTTCAGATCAATCAATATTCATGGGTTTTTTTTTAAAAAAAATGTGTTTCAGTTAGTTACGGTTATCTTTGCGTCTGCTGAGAAATCCAGAAATGTAGGAATGCATTTAAATAACTGGGCCTTTTAATGTTACTGTCTCTGCGTAGAGCTTCTTCTTGCTGATTTTTTCCTAGTCTTATTGAACAGATATGCTTCATTTGCTTCAAAAGTGAAAAATACTAATTACAGTGATTCTTCTTGTTTCTTTTTTGGGTTTTGAAATTTATCTTTAAAAAAAAAACAAGCCAGTTGTGTTAAAGCTATAGAGACACAATTCCATAAATGTGGTTTAGTGCTTTTAGTACGGTAATGCTCACATTTCTTTTGCGCAGGTCTGTCCCATGTATAAATAAAAGCTCAGATGGAGACAGGGATCAAGGAAGGGCTTACATCTAGAACAGGGCTATCAAACTCGTGACCCGTGGGCTGGATGCATCATATGCTGGCCACACCCATGCCTGGTTTAGCAAAGGGGGGGAGTCACAAAACGTCACATGACGCCACCACGTCTACGTGAGTTTGACACTCCTGATCTAGAAGTTCTCCGAAGACCAAAACAAAACAGATCACCTGTCAAATTTCAACCACTGAAGGAGATGTAGAAAGAATGCTGGATGTCTACTTTGCTCCATTTGTTTTCCAAATAGTACTGTTATTATCACAACAGCTAAAGCAGTTCCGTAGAGCTGGTCTACTTGATGCATAACACAACATGGAAAACTTTTTGTAAAAACTAGAAATGCAACTCGTGTCTGGGCAGAAAATCTGAAGTAGGTCTTCCATGTGGAAGGTGGCTGCTTCTGAGCTGTGAGATACAATTTTGAAAGGAGGTCGCTAGCAACACTTTTCTTTGCACTTTGATTATGTCCATGCTCTTCTTACATTCTCCTCTTGTTTTCTCTCAGGTGGTGGCACTGCTGCACTTCACCTATCTTCTTCTTGGAAGACTCCTTTCATATGACACCAAAGAGTCCTTTCTTAACTATCAAAATCACTTTCATCATTCCCATGGCCAGCTTCTGCCTTCCACTAATAGGCATGGATTGTTACTTTTCCACCAATTGGTTGTCATGGTGTCCTTCTTTCAAATGGAGAGATAAAAATGCATGAGAGATGTTTAATTATATTTTCTTATAGCTGAAATATAAGGTGAAATGCTCCTCCCCATGTTTTTACCTGGCCACTATAGAATTTCTTGGCTATCCCATTATTTAATATTTATTAATTTAATAATCAGAGACATTGTCAAACTCTAACTAGCTCTAAAATATGGCTCAAAAGGCAACATAAGAACAGAAAACAATAAAGAAACTAAAATGTCTGTGGGAAAAAGATATTGCTTTAAGTCCTCTCCTAAATTTTAAGCAGAAGGGTTAATCTCTTCACTTCCTCCACTTACAAATAATGCTACTTCTATTAAGAGTGGGACAGCAAAACACAAGACTTTAATTTCAGGAATTTGTACATTGTGTTCACATACTTTCTTTATGGGATTTGTCAGTTGCCTCCCAGACTTTTGAATCTGGGCAGTGTATTATTTATATATATTTATTTATGTATTTGTCTTTATTTTTATTTGATTTATGTGCCCCCCATCTCATGCAATGAAATGAAGTAGAAATAAATCTAAAATAACAATCAATTAAAACCATCCATGCAGGGAAACTGCCTGTACACCCATCAGCTGAAGCCAAGTAGGTTTAGGGGTAGAGCTCATATCATACAGGAAAATCGGGGGGGGGGGATTGGCAAGACAGCTGGACAAGACAAAAAAGCAGACAAAAAAAATTGGGATAACTAGGGCTACTCTATGGGCCTCAAGCTCGCAAATAACTTCTCACTGGTGCTAAAAGGTTTAGAAAAATCCTTGCTGTGTCTGAAAACCTAGGTTTTTTTCAGCATAGATAGGGTAGCCTTAGTTTCATCCTGGGGGGAATCCCTTATTCAAAGGAGCCATCACAGAGTCCATCACACGATGGACTTATTAAAATAGGTGTGACATGTACCTCATGTTAATGTAAAACAAACTTACCTGTCACTATGAGTACCTGTTTATTTTAAAAAAATTATTCACTGTCTAGCATTCAATAGGTTGATTGGGGGAAAAAAACCAAACCAGATGGTCTCGGTAAAATATTAGGAAGGAGCGTGTTGACTTTGCTATCATTTCTTTTGATGCTAATGTATCTCCTTGTAAATTAATGTATTACTATATTGAAAGCATTAACTAATATAACAAGAAGTGTCTCTTGGGGTTCCCCGTATATGTAACCAAAGACAAGAAGTACTAGTTATTCTCTTACAGAGAGTAACTCTACAGAGATGAAGGATGCCTTTGAAGTGTAGAGCAATAGACGCCACCTAATATCAGAATGGATGCTGAGGCTCAGTGGCTAAGACCCTGAGCTTGTCGATCAAAAGGTCGGCAGTTCAGCAGTTCAAATCCCTAGTGCTGCATAACGGGGTGAGCTCCCATTACTTGTTCCAGCTTCTGCCAACCTAGCAGTTCGAAAGCACGTTAAAAAAATGCAAGTAGAAAAATAGGGATCACCATCAAAAATGGAGAATCACTATGAAACAATGCTCAAAAAGGAAATTTAACTATATGTTGTATGTTATGTAAATGTTTTTAAATGTGTTTTAATAAAGTTTATAATTTTTTTTAAAAAAAAAAGAAAAATAGGGATCACCTTTGGTGGGAAGGTAACAGGGTTCTGTGCGCCTTTGGCAGTTAGTCATGCCGGCCACATGATCACCGAGACGTCTTCAGACAGCGCTGGCTCTTCGGCTTTGAAATAGAGATGAGCACTACCCCCTAGAGTCCAGAGCGACTAGCACATATGTGCGAGGGGAACCTTTACCTTTAATATCAGAATAAGCTGACCAAAATAGTTGTAGAATCTCCTTCTGTGGAAGCTTTTGATTAAATCAATGGTGATCACCCAGTTTTGTTTGAAGCTTTAGCCTAAGCACATGATATTTTTCATCCATGTGAATTGCAGAACTAAATGACTTTTCTTTTTGCCTCTTTTATTCGACTGAATGGTCGATAATGACTCTAAAACCCCAAGGGGCAGGAGAGGAGGAGTAAACATGAATAAACATAGCAAAGTGATGTTCCTGTCTGGGGACAGGGTCCAACTGAGGAGACCTGGTTGTGGCCTCAGGTACTGTGAGCCTCTATTGCTTCTGAACATTGCAATATTAGCATTTTACGCTTGAGGCTCGGCAAGCAGACACAAAGATGAAGATAAATATTTCTGTCTTTTTAATGCAATCAAGTACCAGATGCCAATTTCTGAAGAAATACCGGTAGATGAGATTTGCACAATTACAGTATCTTGGATTTTGGTGCAAGCACACGACCCAAGCCAACCGTGGGAAAAAGACAACCTAGTTCTTTCAAGAGTCTTTTTTTTTTAATCTAGAAATTACACGTACAACTGTGTGAAATTATGCTATTGTACTAGAGTTTCAGGAGAACTGGAAGTTATGCTGTCACGTCGGGGTTTTTTTGTAAAGGGCAGAGATTGCAAAAGCAGACTGCAGATTTAAAAAACAAGGATTGGTGGTTAGTCATAATTACACAGCAATGCAGAAAAATTGTGGGAAGAAACTTCAAGAGGAAAATAAACGAAGTAGAAGGTTCTGCCTCTACAAACCCCCGTGATGAAAAATTCACCTAATGAAATTCCAAGACCTGGAATGGATCCAAACGGTTATTTTATGACTTCCAGTACTAACAGGCTACACTACCTAATGGTCTTGTACCTGTTAGTGCACAGGTAGCTCATGTAACATTGTAAATTTTGCTCGTGGTTATCTGGGTAAAAGACAAGCCATGAGCAAAATTTACAAGATTACATGAGCTACCTGTGCACTAACAGAAGATCTCAATAGAGGGAGAACTGCTTTACAACTGACATGGGAACTGTAGGAAGTTAGCACTCACCCCTCTCCTAGAAGAATGAAATATTTTAGGAAATATTTAAAAAGGCAGAATATTATATTTCCCTGGATGAGGAATGGAGAAACATGTTTTAAAGACAAAGCAGCTTTTTGCCTCCCACCCCCAACACAAACACACCTTTGTCAATGGGCCATTAAGGCCTTAGCCAAGCTCACTCATTTCCCCCCACTTTTGTCAATGGGCCATCATCTGCAACACAATAGGACCCATCTAGCAACAGAAACTCACCACATGGCAAGACTCAAGTAAGCTTGAAAGACAACCTACAAAGTTAGCTGAGACCCCTAGACCACTTGGGAGTTTGACAACCAATCAGCATATATTTCTTATATAGGAACAAGAAACTCAGAGGTGGGACCCAACAGAGGGCATAAAACCAAGGCACTCCTAGCATCTGGGGCTTCTTTTGTTTTCTACTCAGGAACTCAAGCCATGTGATTCTGCTCAGGAGCTCAACTATGTGCTCCTGTTCAGGAACTCAAGCCATGTGATTCCTGTCCACCATTAAACCATCTTTCCAAGCAATATCCATGTTTCCAGTGTCTTTTTCCCCACTTGGAACTGAACCCAAATGGACATTTCTTCCAACATTGGTATGCCATTGTCTATGTTACATTCATAGAAAAATGTGAGTACTTTGCCTTTCTCTGAGTGCAGAGCAGTTACCAACTTTAGAGCCGTGGTGGCACAGTGGTTAGAATGCAGTATTGCAAGCTAATTTTGCTGACTGTCAGTAGTTTGATCCTGACCGGCTCAAGGTTGACTCAGCTTTCCATCCTTCCAAGGTCGGGAAAATGAGGTTTGCCCAGATTGTTGGGGGCAATATGCTGACATTTTTAAACCGCTTAGAGAGGGCTGGAGATCACTGTGAAGCAGCATATAAGTCTAAGTGCTATTGCTATTTACTGGGGTTTTCATGAATGCAGGCAGGTGGATCATCCAGTTTGGCAACATCTGGGGTTAGTGTGCACTCTTTCTCTTCTCATTAGGCCATTTTCTCTATGAAGGTAAAGCAGTGGCAGAAGCAGCAGCTGGGTTAGACGATTAAGATTGTGTTTACTATTCAGCAAAAAAAAACCAAACGTTGTTGACTTTGCTTCAGCATCAGGGCAAGGGTGGTGTGTAAGGCAGTGTGTTTCAACCCTGTAACCTTTTAAACAGCAGTTCTCCCTCTAGCCTAAGCCAATATTTACCTAAGGCCTAATGGTGATTAATACAGGGGTCATGATTTTGCAACATCTCCTATGTTACTCATTTGGATTCCCAAATAACAAGTTAATGAAAAACAGGCCGGAACTGTAAGTTCACCTTGTTCAAAATATTTTCAGAGTACAACATTTATTTACATTTTAATTTTATAGCATTACTTGATTTTATAATCTCAAGATTTGGCATTATGCCTCTTTAGGGTTAATTCAGATGTTAGGTAGCACCTATAGGTATATCTGCATGGAAAAAGTAGATTTTATAAAGAAGTTGAACCACAGGTGCATTTATGGAAAAAAGACAGATACCTGTCCTTACTCTTTGTGATGCTCATTGCTCTGTAAAAACAGAGGCACTTTTTTTTGTCAAGAATGAATCACTCAGGGGTTTGTTTTAATTAGGAGAATTAGATTTTGTTATTGGAGAAAAAAACAGTCTTGCTTTGCCTAACACATTTCTGGGTCTCGCGTCCAAGTTTCACGCTGTACTGAAGCCAAAATGCAACAAATTAGAATTGAGCTATTAACTTGCAAACTCTAATAAATAAGCTCCAAAAACTGCAGTATCATTTGTGGAATTGGCCTTGAGACATCCAAATCATAGTGTCTCATCAGCATCAAAGTGCCATCCCAAACTGAAATGGACTGAGGGTTTCAGATACTGGGAATTCCCTGCAGCAATGACTGTTAAGAGAGAATCCTGGGAATTATAGCGCAAGGCAACTTGGCACAGAGGGAAGGCAAAATGGTAAGCTGCTACTACGGTAGCTACTTTCATGAACTGGTTGTCCGTCCCCCTGTTCCCGTCCCCCCCCCGGGGTGGGTTCTACTTACCTTTACTACCAGTTCGCAATGGGGCCATGCACGCGCTTTTCTGCGCATGCGCAGAAGCATTTTGATGATGTCAGGGTCAGTGGGCAGAACCTCCCACTGGTTTTACTACCGGTTCTATAGAACCGGTGTGAACTGGGGGTAACCCACCACTGCCCCATCCCCCGGTTTCAAATCCTTTTTAAATGCTAATATAGGTTATATTATTTTAATAGCTAGAAGTTGCTGAGAGAAAGACCGAAGGGAGAAAATTAAAAAAGAAGGAAACCTGAACGAATTGGGCCCTGAAACAAAGACATTAAAAGAATCCCTTTTTGATTATAGTTTTTGTAAGTTTAGAAGATAATGGAACATTATCTCATATAGTAACCCGACAAAATCCCTTAGCATAGGGTTTCTGCTATATTATATTCTGGATGGGATAAAAAGCTTAACCGATATGTTGAAATGTAACATTATGTAACTTAATAAAAAACTCATTAAAAAAAGCAGTTTTGTAATTATTTCAGAATTCCCCACATTGAACCTCAATAACCTAATAATAAGCTACAGGGATGGGATTCAGCCAGTTCGGACTGGTTCAGGCGAATCGGTAGCTGTGAAGATCAGCTGAGAGCGAACTGGTTCGTTCCAACGATCAGCTGGGCCTGCTCGCCCCTGCACTATACCGACCTATATTTCCTTTGTTTCAAGCCCAGCTGATAGACGCAGCAGAGCGGATTGCCACACCTCAGCTGTTTTACTCACTGGGGCTGCAGTAGAAGGTAAGTTTTAGAGCTGTTTTCAAATGTACTCTGCGTGCACAGAGCACACACTCAGCGAACTGGTTGTTACAGCAGTTGAATCCCACCACTGCCTAAGCAATACACACACACACACACACACACAATACAATAATGATATTACCATTGATACTTAGCCACATCCAGCACAAGTAGGTTGTATGTATGAAGTACTTTACATCTTGTTCTATTTCTCCCTTATGAATGACTCTCAATAATCAAAGACTGGATGGATAAGAGGTAATGTAGTCTGTCTTCCTTCAATGTATAGAAGTTTACAATATATTTTCTGGAATTTAATAGGGTCTTAGCAAATATATATTTAAGATATACAAAACTTCTGAACAATTTTTATGGGACAAGTCCAAGAAACATAATTTGTACACTAACATCATGTTCTGTGAGATAATGTGGATTGTCACTTCTAGATCTCCCTTTTCTCACTGAAGTGTCAGAAGATTGTGCCACAAAAGTAACATGTACGACAGTTTTTAATTTTAAAAAATTAGCCGCTAATGTCTATAAATATATTTATATTTGTTGTTTGTTCTCACAATATGCAGGACCTACAGGGCAATACTGCTGTGACTAACTTGGATATATTGCAACAATGATTTCCACATTTCACAAATTGTTCTTGGGATGAACTCATTTCTATTGAGATGTTTCCCAATGTGTACCTTAAACTGGACTTTCCCTAGAGATCTGTAAGATTGGCTGCTGCAGAAGCTGATTCAAATATGTCCCTATGACTTAGAACCCTGTCTGCAAGATAAGGTTGGTTTTCAACAAACTAAACAAATATACATAGGGTTTTTTTTCTGATTCTCAATTATGGTAGCTGCCCTCATGACACATCAATCTGTGGCAGCTTTCAGCTATAGCCTAATAGTGCAAATATGTTGCTCTAGTTATGTTGCAAGTTATTAGAAATATTCCTACAGTCAGAATATCATTTTTCTTCATGCTGCACAATAAATGTAAGGGAATGCCTTGGCTGGTGTGCATAGAATATTTGAAAGTTTTCTTACCAACTGACTCTACAAAGAAAACTACCCTAAACTCAGCTAACCGATATCTCCCAGGATAGGATTTTAATTCAGTTCTCTGTGTTTGCAGTTACTAGAGTAGCTCAAAGAAGTTCCTGCACAAAAAATTGACTCCACAATTCCATATTAGCGTCTTTAAAAACTGCTGATATATTATTTTTCCACATGAAGTTGAAAGCAGAATTAAAGAACAGTTTCACTTAACGATGAATTGGCAATGATCTCATTTGGACTTTCCATAAACATGGAATAAAGAAAGGGTGGCAATTCCAGACGAACTGGCTAATTTGAAAGCAACCTAAATAGGAAGGAAAGAAAAACGTGTAGACAATTCTGGAACCATGCTTATAAAGAGCTGCCTTCTCATTATTTCCTTCAATTTGACACAGAGCTCCTTCCCCCAGTCTTTCAGTTGCTGTGTTGACACACTCACCATGCATCTGACATAATATAGGATCTGAAATATACTATTGTCGGCTAATTAATTAATTGGCTACTTTCACACAGTGATATATTAATTTATTTCAATAGAGAAAGATAGATGATAGATAGATAGATAGATAGATAGATAGATAGGGAGGGAGGGAGGGAGGGATTTAGCTGAATCACATGAAACAACAACCCTGTTTCCTATACTATTCTTATGTAGATCAATCAAACATCTCACAAGAGATTTAAATCCAGCCCACCTTGAATTCCATTGACTCTTATCCACTGCCAATGTGCTTTGCCGGCAAGTAGTTCAGATTCTTGTAGAGCACATAAGCTTGCAATTAACCTTTATATTCATTTGAGCTGCCTTGATTTCTGATTTTCCCGTGCTTGACAAATAAATAAACAAACAAACAAACACAGTGTTTCTGATCCTGGGACGAGCATTTACTGCATAACTAGCAGCCAGAAACAGCTTTATCCTCCATTCATGGATTTCATCATACAGTATATATTAACAAGCATAATAAAGTGAATGGAAATCTTAAATCTGATCAGCTAACATTGAAATATTGGGTGGGGGACACAACTGACAAATTGTAAGCAGTCCCATTCTGTTTAACTATGTCACAACACACACAAAAAATTAAATGTGCAATTTCTACAGGAAGTGCAAACAGCTCAAGAATAGAATTCTGAACGAAAGAAGCCTTTGATCACAACATTAAGCCAAGTCAAAAAATGAGCCACCTAAGCATACCACTGGCTTTCTGGATCTTGCGGCAGTCTTTGTATCCTTTGAGTAAAATAATATTTAAAAATATAAATATGTCCATTTTCTGTGTATTTCATTGTCTGATACAAGAATGGCATTAAATACTGAGATGTCAATAATAACTAAGTATCAAGGGTAATTCTGGGAGTTAAAGTTCACACATCTTAAAAGTTGCCAAGTTTAGAAACACTGTCCTAGCAGGTGCCAGTATACCAGACAAATGCAAACCACAAGTTCAATAGTTTAAGTCTACTGTGTGCTATATAAAGAAATACTTTAAGTTTACACCATTCGGCTTTGGCTGTCCAGGAGCTATGAGGGAAGAATTTCTATTTTTTTCCACAAAGTACAAGGCAATGATAATTAAACTGGTATAAAGTCAATTTAAGTGTGAAGATTAATTCTGACAAGGTTGACCCATTACAATAAAACACAAGAAACTATTGCTTCTCCTGCCCAAAAGCATCTGACCCTCCCAGCCTGTTGGGCCATGCAGGAGGAGAAAAGGGAGCAAGATTTGAGCCTTCATTTTATTATAAAAGGCCTTGCATTTTAACTTGGCAGTTGCTGGATTTCTTCTTAATTAATTCCTTAATTTTTGCAATAAACCTCTATATCAAAGAGCTGTGACTTTCAATCAGTGACCTGAGGTCTCTAGTTTTAATATCAGTCAGCAGAAACCTGGTAGAAACACAGAATTTTATTTTTTAAAACCTATTTATTTATTAAAACAATTTATAAGGCTGCCCATTTCCCAGAAACGATAATGGGAGGCATACAAGGGTTAAAAAAACCAACACTTTTAACAAAATTCAAATGCCCAAGGCTATAAATGCAATTCAATTCATAGAGAATAACATTAACCAATATTAACCATCAGAGTACACTTAAACATATGACCATAATGCCTGATGGAACAGTCAAGTCTTTAATACTGATAAAAGACTAAAAACCACAAGGCTTCCTAATCTCTGGAGCAGGGGTGAAATCCAGCTGGTTTTGACAGGTTCTGGAGAACTAGTAGAGGAAATTTTGAGTAGTTCTGAGAACCGGCAAATGCCACCTCTGGCTGGCCCCAGAGTGGGGTGGGAATGGGGACTTTGCAGTATCCTTCCCCTGGAGTGGGGTGGGAATGGGGATTTTGCAGTATCCTTACCCTGGAGTGGGGTGGGAATGGAGATTTTGCAGTATCCTTCCCCTGCCATTCCCACCAAGCCATCGCCACCAAGCCACACCATGCCCACCAAGCCATGTCCACAGAACCGATAGTAAAAAAAATTGCATTTCACCGCTGCCCTGGAGGGATGCCCAGAATATACAGTTCTAATTTAATTTGGTTTAATTTGTTTTAAATTGTTCTTAAGTTTTGTATTGTGCTGTTTTATTCGTTGGTTGTTCACCGCCCTGAGTCCTTCGGGAGAAGGGCGGTATATAAATTTAATAAATAATAATAAATAATAATAATAATAATTTATAGGCATCTACTCTTAACTGTGATACTTCTAAAATGACAAAACATGCATTGCATTTTCATAACATAGATGTCATCCTTTCATACATGGGTAATGATGTCACATGGCAAGATGTAAGGGGTGGACTTTGAGTTTCTGACATTATGATGCATGTTTTGTCACTTGTTCCTTCCTCCCTGCCTTGACCCCTCCTAAGGAAGTCCATGACTTCTCATTATTCCATTCCTTGTTTAACCCTTCTGAGATTCTGACAGCATTATTTAATGGGAGGGCCATTATATGCCGGCTGTTTTAAAATACAAATGGAAATCAGATCAACTGGGTTCCCCATAATAAACCACTTGCTAACTTGAAAGAGCAATGCAAGCATTTCTTTAACAACAATTGCAAATGTATCATTTTAGTACCACTCTAAACTATACTGCTGTAGTTAGGAAAAGTAAGGTGAAATGGAATTTTATATACCAAAGCTATGAGAACAAATTTTCTCAACATAAATTCCTTGGTGTAGAGCAGAGTTTCCCAAACTTTCCGGCTTTGCGGACAATGGGGGGGGAAGGGGGGATGGTTCTGCACGAGTAGCCAGCAAGCGTGCATGCACGCGCAGCTCATTTGCATGAATGGCCTGCATGTGTGCCCACCGCTCATGCAAATGGAGCACGTGTGCACATGCCTTTCTGCTGCTCACACAAGTGGGGATGCACATGTGCATACATGCTCACTCGCCATTTCCGTGGCCCGGTTGCAAATAGCTCATGGCCCACTAGTGGGCTGCAGCCCAGAGGTTGGGGACCCCCTTTTTTTTCATTACAAGAGTGTGAATAATGGATCTCAAGATTCAAATAAAAAAATGAAAACCTACCTTTGGTTTTTAAATTTCCACTTTGGCATATTATTGCCAAGGATCAACATATACAGTATACTAAACAGCATCTTTCATATGTATACATTGTACCTTAGGGATTCTTTTTTCCTCCATCCCACATTTTCTATCTGGAGTATAATATCAATTGAATGAGTATTACAACTCTCTGTTCTTCCCATCAGTTACAACTCTCTTTAAGAAGCTATGCATTAAGTAGTTGAGAGGAATATAGAAATACTATCTACATAAAATTAATTTGATGCTTTTCTTTTTGTGGAATTTTTATATATCACTAATTTCTCTTTAATATATTGAGAATATATTGAATAAGAAACCTGAACTGAAAGAATAATTTTGCTAACTCCTTGGCTTGGTCTCTTTTATAAAGGTTACTCTTATGCAAGGCTACTTGGATAGAAGCCCTACTAGTGACTTCTGCAGTAATCCAATCATTGTTGTGCTGAAAAAGCAGTTTTTGTACTGACAATAGATCTTATGTCACTTGAGTGATGCCTGAATTATATTATAAAAATGCTAGGGTTTTAGTAGGGAACTATTATTGGAAACATTTCAGAAAAGAATATAAGTACTTCAAAGTGGAGTCCTTGGTTCTCTCCAAGGTGCTGCATAGTATGTTGTATAGTATATAGCAGGTTGTATATCTATACAGCATCTCACAACATCGGGATAGATTCAACCATAGTTTCAACTGGGAAACTGTGAGCATCCAAACTAAATCCAAAAATGCTAGGGAACCCCTGAAAGCTTGGCATTCAGACAAATCAGCCATCAATAGATACATAGAGATTAACCACATTTACAAACCATCCAGAAGTGACAATGGGGGGGGGAATGAAGGAAACAAAAAGACCAGAATACTCTAGTGGTTGCTCCAGTAGCCTATATTAGATAAACAGGGATTAACACCAGACGAACAAGCAGAAAACAATACCCTAATCAAGGAACTATCAAGAAGAAAACTGTACACTCACCAATACTGCCAGGGCAAGTTACTGTATGTAAACAGGGAGCAAAACCCACACTCACTAGCACTGCTGATGTTACCTAGTTAAGGGAACATCATAGCAAGCAAATAACAGAGGGCAGGCTCAGAGAGCACCAAGGACTGCACATTACAGAAAACTATAAGATCTGTCTCCTTTTTCCAAAGAAAGGCCAGGCCTCAGTGAATTACAATAATATAGGTCAGTGATGGCTAACCTTTTTGCCATCGCGTGCCAAAAGCGGGGTGTGTGTGTGTGTGATGGGGTCACATGCACATGTGCCCACATCCATAATTCTATGTGCCATGCCCCTCCCCGTGCTTCCCCCGCTTTTGGCACGCAA
The DNA here is from genome assembly GCA_032468215.1 of Stegonotus admiraltiensis. NCBI lineage: Eukaryota > Metazoa > Chordata > Lepidosauria > Squamata > Colubridae > Stegonotus > Stegonotus admiraltiensis. Next base: position 8,144 of record JANHZT010009993.1, on the reverse strand, counting down.
TGGCACAGTGGGCCCGGTTGGCCTATTTTTTGCTCTCCTCAGGCTCCAGAGCCTTTCTAGGAGCTGGAAACAGTGTGTTTCCTGACTTCTGGTGG
>JANHZT010009986.1:241783-253529 GCA_032468215.1 Stegonotus admiraltiensis | reverse complement strand
TCCCTCTATTTGTTTGACTATTTTCTAGCATATTATGTTTGGCTAATTCCCAACATAACCTCCTCCAGGGCACCAACAATTTTGGGCTGATTTCCAGCATATTATGTTTGGCTGATTTCCAGCATAATCTCCTCCAAAACTCCCACTGTTGTTTGGCTGACTTCCAGCATAATCTCCTCCAACTCTCCTCCACAACAATGTATATTTTTGAAGAGTGAAGCTTTTACACATTAACTGAGATGCATGCTTAAAGATTAAAATCTACTAATGCTGTGTGAAAAGACAGCACATTAAATTTCTAAAGAAATAATGAAAGCTCTAATGAGGGATTTGAAGTATTTTGTGACTAGAGATTTCCTAAAATATTACAGAATATTGAAGAGATTCCTTTTGGTATTAATTTTCAACAATGTCTCAACCTTTTTTTCACCACAGACCCCCTTTAAATATCTTTTGTCACCAGACCATGGCCTGGACCCCCAAGACTTAACTCAAGATTTAAATCATAAGATCTCTTCAAGCCTTCGCGGACCCCCCCTGTGATGACATTGCAGCATCCAGGAGTTTGTGGACCACAGGTTGAGAACCACTGGTGCAGTTATTTTTTAAAAATATAATGGGAAGATTTAAAACTCACTGTCATATTGGAACTACCTATCATTATATAGGAAATGTCTTATCTACATAACTTTATTGGAGATATTACTAAGGCAGCTGAAGAAGATTAGATTCAAGAAAACTGCATTTACTGTATATAAGGTGAAAATATTTTCCTTAGGGAGGAAATTTTGCTCTAAATCTGAGTACAAATTTTGCTTTTGTTTTATAAAAATAGTTACATTAATTAAGACATTAGTAGACTTAATTGAATAGAATATTCAGGAGTTTTGAATAAATAGTAACTCAGAAAAATGAAGTGATATTGAAAAATATTATTAGACTATATGTAGTTGATAGCTGAGATTGTAGAATGGAAAGCTGAAGGCCTTCCAAAAACTATCTTGTCTCCATGTCCTGGTCCTGCCTCCTGCTTTGGTTAGTGGCTTGATAGTCCTCATTGCCTCAGCTATCTTCCAGGGCATGGGTGTCAAACTCGATCATGTCACGTGATGTATCATGATGTTTTTTGCCTTTGCAGAGCCAGGGTGTGCGTGATGCATCCGGCCCATGGGCCGCCACTTTGACGCTCCTGTTCCAGGGGCATTGAGCCTCTGCATCCAGTGTACCTGAAAGACAGAATTTTCATATCCTGTGCTGCCTTAGTAGCTATTAAAAGTAGAAAGAAATTCAAAAATGTAGCAATACATGCAGTTTTGGGCATACTGGTGGTATACTCATATGATACTGCTGTTATGTGAGCTGCATTGGCTCCCAGTAGGTTTCTAGAAGCAATTCAAAATGCTGGGTATTTCCTGTAAAGCCCTATGTATATCCATGGGATCATTTTATTTGTATGATCACCTCTGCCTAGTGGTTTCTGTCTGCTCCACCTGATTTGGCAAAGTGGGCATGCTCTAGTACCTCAGTACAATAATAGTACTTAGCCTTATATACTGCTGCATAGTGCTTTACAGCATTCTCTCAGCAGTTTACAATGTCAGCATATTGCCCCCAACAATCTGAGTCCTCATTTTACCAACCTCAGAAGAATGGAAGGCTGAGTCAACCTCGAGCCCTGTCAGGATCGAACTCCAGACTGTGGGCAGAGCTGGCTTGCAATACTGCATTCTGACCACTGTGCTATCACGATTCCTAGTCATCTAGCTGATGTATTTGTTACTTTCCAAGTAGTGGTGAGGTCCAAATGAACAAAGCAGATAACAAATACATGCTACCAGGGATCAGCTAGATGCAGAAAAAAGAAAAAATTCTAGACTAGCTAAGGAGAAAATTCCTGAAGTAGTTTTATAAGGCAGTATACTTATATAGCAGGTTGTTTTCCTTTTTAAAAAGAGATTTAGTGGTCTTATTTATGACAATAAACCTTTATGTAAAAAAGTGAAAAGCTTTTGATGTGTCCTCTTCATTTTCCAAACATTGCTTTTCATTTCCCTTTTTAAAAACTATGAAGATCTTATTAAATATAGAAGTAGAATATAAATGATTTGATTAATTAAGAAATTGGAATAAATATTTGAGGGAGGAATAAATATTTTCAATAAATACATTGTTAGAGCACATAAAAAGGAATTAAAAGGACAAACTTGGAGATGGTTATACTTTTTAAAGAGTTATGGAATAATGGTTATTGCATTTCTTTGGAAACTTTCAGAGAACAAAATGCCACTAAAGATAAAGGAATGTAGTTAGCTGATTTTTACTTAGTTTTCACAAAGCATCTCTATGGCAGAAAATAGATAAGATAATGAGAGAATAGTGGATGCATTTGAAGTATTTCCAAAATAGGCAGGGTTTTTTTTTTACTTTCCTTTAAAAATTCTACTTTAAAGTTCATATTGTAAATAAACAATCTTAATTACATTTTCATAAAGCAAAAGCTAGATGATTATTTTAAAAACTCTATCTGAACACTCTATATTTATCCCATAAATGCAATGCTAGTGCCCCCCCTGCGCGTGCACCCCATGCTCTGTTTTGGGCCTGGAAAGCCGCCTGCACTCCCTGTGCATGTGCCCTGTCCCCATGTGCCCCACAGACCAGCTGGCTGGTGGGAGGCACATGTGCATGCTCTCTGGAGCTGGGCTGGGGTAATGGCTGGCGTGCCCGCAGAGGGCTTTGTGTGCCACCTGTGGCACATGTGCCATAGGTTCACCATCCAGGGTATAATGGGTGCAATGCACTTTTTAAGGTGTCTGTTTTCAAAATCTTTATCCCAATTTTTCCCTTTTGTTGTAGGTCTAATATGCCTCCATATTTTAAAATTATTTTCTAAAGCCTTCATTGTGGGAATTCTCTATTTGCCTGCATAACGTGCTCAGAAATGTTTCTGAACTGAATAAAATTTTCTCATAAACTCTTGAAGCAAGCATGTCTATGATTATATAATACTTTATATAATTATTGGTAGAAAAGGAATTAATGGAAACTGTCCCCAACCTTGCAGACTGCAGTAAAACAGACAAGGATCAGGAATAATCATTTTGCTTCTGTTAGCTATTCCCCACTGCTTTCCCACCAGCTAGACACAGGGTACCTATTCATTGAAAGGAAGTCTGCTCAAAGGCAGCATAAGAGTAAAAAAAGAACAGTGTTAACTTGCTTTGGTCCGGAAGGATATGAACACAGAAGTCCTTCTTTCTAGCATGTAACTGAATAGAAGGGGTAATGAAAAGAGAGTTCTTCCAAAGACAAATATAAATATTGTCAAGTATTTAAACAAAAGAGTCGAAACAATGTGTGGCTATCTAAATAAAATGTAAAGGTGAACTACTAATTTGATTTATTTTAGCTGCAACTGTGTTCTGAATGAAAATGGTGTTGGGATATTTTACAAATTTAAATTTATTTGGTAAATTCTTGCATTGGTCACTTCAGGTCTAAAATATAGCAAGGTGTCAGAGCAAAATGGAAATCTAGATTTGAACAACAGCAGCAATAATAAAATCTGTTGTCTCATCCAAATCACAACTTATTAAGATAGAGTAATATATGTATTATCTCACATTTAATTATTTAATGAAACAGCTAAGTAATAATTTAATAAAATAGTTAAAATATAATACTATGTTTCAATTTTGTTCTTTCAAAGCATAATTGTGGGTGTTATGAAATTTTTTATGAAACTTACAAAATTTGAATTGCTTTCTTCTTTAGAAATTGGAAACTTCAATGGAATAGTTAAATTATGCAGTAGTCTAAGCTTTTTTGTGGAATATATTGCTGTATTGTTTTGTGATTCTCATACTGCCTTGTACTTTACCAAACAATGTATTTTAAAAGTAAATGAATTTCTTTCATTTAAATGTTTTTGGCTATTATCTCTGTTTCTTTTATTTACTTCCTAATTGTGACTTAGAAATAAAATGGGCTCAATTTAATTGTGTAGAAATCTCTGCAATTTATTTCTGCAAAAAGCAACATAGGATTTCTTTCAGATCTTAAAATAAACCAATGTTGTAACTATAATTTATCACATCCCTATTCAGATAAACCAGTGGTGAAATCCAATTTTTTTTACTACCGGTTCTGTGGGCGTGGCGTGGCTTGGTGGGCATGGCAGGAGAAGGATACTGCAAAATCTCCATCCCCACTCCAGGGGAAGGATACTGCAAAATCCCCATTCCCACCCCACTCTGGGGCCAGCCAGAGGTGGTATTTGCTGGTTCTCCGAACTACTCAAAATTTCCGCTACTGGTTCTCGAACTGCTCAAAATTTCCGGTATCGGTTCTCCAGAACCTGCTGGATTTCACCCCTGGGATAAACTGAAAGTAGAATTTGTAAAAATGTGCCACTATTTCTTTAACAAACTGGATTTTGGAATTATATATCTTAAATGTTTTAATTGTCTTGTTGTGTTTTTGGTGTGTATGCCTGTAGTTCTTTTTTTGGACATTTTGTTCTACAAACATACGACCTCTATTGAGCCCAAAGTTTATTTGTTAAGTGAGAAATTTGTTAAAGTAAGTTTTGCCCATTTTATGACTTTTCTTGTCACATTTCTCAAGTGAATCACTGAAGTTGTTAAGTTAGGAATCTGGTTGTTAAGTGAATCTGGCTTTCCCATTGTCTTTGCTTGTCAGAAGGTTGTAAAAGGTGATCACGTGACCCCGGGACACTGCAATGGTTATAAATACGCATCAGTTGTCAAGCATCCAAATGTAAATCATGTGACCATGGGGATGCTGCAATGATCATGAGTGTGAAAAATGTCACTTTAAACAAACCCTTGTAAGTCAAGGACTGCCTGTAGAAGATAACTTGAAAAATGAAAAAGTGAATTTTTGTTTCATAAATCTATATGTCTTATAAACTAAGGAAGCTACTGGGCAAAATTATCTGGTGGCATAATTGGATATTTTCAGTAGTATGCTGGATATTTTCAGTAGTATGCTGATGACATTCAGTTATTTATATCAAATTCTGCCCAAGTGATGCTATCAAGATTCTGTCTCAGTGTCTATAGACTGTAGAAATACACTTCCAATTCAATCCTAGCAAGACTGAATGATTATTGATAGTTGGGCACTGATGCTAGAAATCTTTCAGGTTAATACTGGATGGGATCATATTTTTTTCATAGCAAAACTGGTATGCAATTTGGAAATCCTCTTAAACTCGCAAAGAGATAATAATAGGATGGCTAGAATGGTTTTTATACACATTTATTTTGTGTGCCAGTTATGCCCGTACCTAGATCAGGAAACACTATTCATAGTTATTCATCGCTTGGTTGCTTCTCTAGATCAGGAAGCACTATTCATAGTTAATCATTGCTTGATTGCTTCTCTCATGGATTGCTGCAGTGTGCTTCACATGGGGCTGCCCTTGAAGATCAGAAACTATAACTGATCCAGAGCACATTAATGTGAGTAGTTACGGCAATCCCACTAATAACCCCACTAATGCACAAGCCATAGTAGCTACCAGTGAGTTTGTGGGTGCAATTCAAAGTGCTGGTGATCACCCATAAAACCATATATGGCACAGGGCCAAGAAATGGCTACCTCAAGTTATCTGCCTTCTCAACAAGATTGGACATGCTCCAAGACTCATCTATCAAACAGTGCCATTTTACATCACTCAGATAGCACACCTTCTCAATTATTTTACTACAGTCTCTGCCCTATGGAACATCATGCCCCCCAAAATATGGATGGCACTAGTAGTGCTAGCCTTTAGAAAGGTTTGGACCTGGTTCTTTTTGGCACACTGGGTCAAGATGTTGCATCAATTGTTAATTTGTGGTATGTGACTTAGCCCTGTTGTCATATATAAATATAAACAAACAAATAAATAAAGATGGGACTTCACTTGATTTTTATGGTTTTTTAATCTTTTTTCATGGTTAGGGAAACTGGGAGCCTCATAATTTGAACATAGAAAACTTGAGTTCTTGAATTGCTCCTTTCTTTGTGTATTTTTTTCTCTTTTTGTAATCTTCAAGTTTAATTGCAGATGTAAGCTCTGGTTTACCAGAAATTTTTAAAAATAGAGAATGATTTGCAGTGGAAAAGGGAAGAAATTAGTGTTCCAAATTTGTTCAGATAGCACCAAATTACATATTGGCATTGGATACAAATCTGCTATTGACTGAAATAATTCAGTTGCATGATTAGAAATTTTTGAGTTATCTTTTGTTTTAAAGCAACTTAACATTCTAAAAGAAGGTTATTGATAATAACTTTTAAATTGTCGTTCTACGAGAACTATTTTCGGTAGAAAAGTAAAATGGAAGATGATCAAAAAGGAAACTCTGGGACTTTCTTTATCACAATCATTGAAACTGTTTACTTCATGTTTTTATTGTGTTCTTTTGGAAGTGAAAGCAGTTGCTGAATTTTGTTGCAAAAATGGCACATTTTTTTTCAATCACTGTTAGAACTACTGCTATTTTTATATTTAGTTTGCCTCTGATTCTGAAATACATTAAGCATGGTTATTGGGACACTAATATATCGAGCTAATTCCAGTATAATATTTTGGTTCCATAAATGTAGGAGGTAATGTAGGAGCTATTTATTTAGATGTAGCATCCATTATATTGTATGTGCTTTATGTAATGGTTGAAGAGAGGTTTAAAGGAATGCTAATTGATTGATTTCAAAACATCTATATTTACATTGATGAAAGTTGCAGTCCATTATATTTGGAAGACCCATAGCTAGAAAAGACTTTCCAATAACTTTTTTTCCTGCTATAGACATTCCTAGGTCTATAGAAATTAGTGCTTCAGCCCAATAGTATCCTTGTTACTATCATTTCATCATATATTTTTCAGTGCTAGTGAAAACAGCTGGAATATTTTGATCTAACTTTGTAAGTTTAATGAAATTATAAGTAATACTCCAATATTTTATTATCTTGCAGATAATAGGAGTAATGGAATCTTTATGTAAAATGGAATCTCTTCTTTTACTTGTGGATTGTTAGCCCACAAGTTCAAGCGGTATAATAAACTGGATCCTAGTGTGGGTTAATAACACCTTATCTATGTAGGATGCACTAATGATTCTCAGGAATGTTGAGAGATGCATGTTTGAAACAAGCAGAAGATAGGACATACAGAAAAAAGTAAAAAAAAACAATTGGAAAGGCCATTATGAAAAGAACTTGTATAATAACTTGTATTATAACTAGCTGTTAGTTTCCGATGTGAAATGAAGGACTCGACAGATAGAAAATGGTTAGAACCTGGTTTATACACACTGGTACTTATTGACATCCACAGTCAACAAAAGGAGAATATTGTTGGAGCTAGTGCTCCGTGCTCCCCATCACTTTATAAAGCAATCAAACCCAATTTAGTGATTAACCCAACTCCAATCCCCTCATTATCCACTTGGCCTAGTCCCACCCCCACACATGCTCCTAGCAAACCGCCCGTTCACTTCAGCATGAGTGTAAGGTAAAGGTAAAGTCCAGCCACATCCCCACACTCTATCCCATTCTGTTGATTGTTCCTGACAGCCACATAGTAATTAGGCTAGTCAGCAGAGGCTCACACCTCCACTCCTGCTCCCAGTGGTTCCCAGGCAGTCTTGGAGTCCCATGAGGCATCAAGTCCATCCTGATCCCTCATCTGGGCTCACTGCGGCGAGAGCACCTCTCAAGTGATCAGGGGAAGCCACGATGAGCCTGGTGACATCATTCAGAGATGTCTGCCTCCCATCCAGGCGTGTCAAAGCAAGAGCGCCTCTCAGCTGACTCGCGTCTTCCAGCTGACTTGCTATAGCGTCTTCGGGCTCAGCGCTGGGCGGACTAGTCAGCTGGAGATGGCGGCTGGGATGGTGGCGAGGTGGGTAGGTTGAAGCAGTTGGTTACTGGTGCCATGCTCTCTGCTACCCCACTGGAATCGCAGCCCCGAGTTGCTGGATGCACTGGGGCTGACATGTGGTCCCACCCACCACAGAGACAGGACCTGGACGCAAAGATCACCATGAGCGGTCCCCCAGGTCATTTCCCCTTGGTTTCTGTGGATGCTTCATATGGAATTTTTCAGTCAGCTGAAGAGCATTGACGTCCTTGCTAGACACCCAGGAGGCCTCTGACAGCGGATATCCCTTCCACTTTATCAGGTACTGCAACTTTCCCCTGTGCTACTGAGTCTTTTACTTCATAGTGCTGGTCCCCTCCCACATGACAGGAGGAGGTGAAGTAACATCGGGTCCCCTGATCTAGTCTACCTGAGTTGGGCGAAGCAGGCTACAATGAAAAACCGGATTGGTTTTTCCTAGCAATCAGGGAAGGTGGAATTGTACCGTTACAGGGTTAATGATTCGTACAATGGGGAAGGGCCATATATACTTAGGGGCGGATTTCTTACTCGTCAGGTTCAGTTTCAGATACTTGGTAGACAGATACACCTGTTGGCCCACTTCGAATGAGGGTTGTGTCCTTCGCTTTCTGTCCGCCTGCCGTTTGTATTCTGCGGCTGCCTGGCTTAACACATCCTTCACCACCCTCCACATGTTTCTTGTCTGTTCCATCCAGCTCTGGATAGCTATGTCGGCTGGGGCCACCCTAGGACACTCTGGTATTGGCACAAATACCTGGCCCATCACTACCTGAAATGGGGTAAACCCTGTACTAGTATGGACCACGTTGTATGCCACTTCAGCAAATGGGAGTAAATCAGCCCAATCAGTTTGCTGATGTTTGACATAGCACCGCAGGTAATGCTCCACCATGGCATTGGCTCTCTCAGCGGCCCCGTTGGTCACGGGGTGGAACGCTGAACTCAGACCTTGTGACCTGATTCTAGTTAAGTCCCGCCAAAACCTGGCAGTGAACTGCACCCCTCTCTCACCCTCTGAGGAATGCCATGGAGATGATATATATGGACAATAAACATTTTGGCCAATTTCTGGGCAGAGGGGAGACCAGGGCAGGCTTCCCTGATACTTCCAACCATACGGCAAGGAGAACATGTAGCTTGGATCCTTTCCAAGCAAAACTGTCCCTCTGGGTGAGTAGGGATCTGTTTTCCTTGTACCATTGGTCTACCAGAAGCACGGTCTTGATGGCTTGCAGAATGGGCCCACTCAGTCCCTGCTGGGATGCAGACAGAGGAGGTTGTGAGCCCAGTACCTGGGTTTGATCGGCCGGTATGATGGCTTGCACTACCTCCTCCCCGGCACTGTCATATTGCGGTTTCCTGGAGAGGGCATCCGCCAAGAATTCTTTCCCGCTGGTATATATTTCAGGGTGAAATTAAACCTCTTGAAATAAAGTGCCCATCTCACCTGTTTCGGTGACAGCTGTCAGGGGGTTTGGAGGGTCTCCAGGCTCTTGTGGTCCGTCCACACTTCAAAAGGCACCTCCCCCAAAGAGGTGCTGCCATGTTACCAACGCCCAACGAACCACAAAGGCCTCCTGCATTAATTCCCTTGAATTGCAAGCCTCCATCTTTCTTCTCTCTGAATAGGATAGCTGCGGCCAGCCGGGATCTTGTGGGCTGAATAAACCCCCGTTTCAGATTCTTTTTGATGTATGCCCTCATCTCCTTCAGGTTTGGTGGGGTCATGGAATACATCTTGGGCTTTGGTAATACAGCCATGGGGAGGATCTCTATCCCGCAATCAGTGGGGCAGTGGGGAGGCAAGGAGTCACATTCTTTTTCACTGAATACCTCCTTCAGATCTGCGTATACCCCGGAGTAGCCCAACTCTGTGTTCTCCTGTGATTGGGCTATGGCCTCCACCCTGGTCTGAGGTTGGGGCTTAAGGCTGTTCTTCATGCCTTGGCGGAGTAGGCCCTCAGACCCTATCCTCAGGTGTCTACAACCCCCCCCCCCATGGGCAGGCCCCACTTGTCCAGCCAGGCTAGGCCCAAGACTTATTTTTGGTACAACCACAAATCACAGGGTCTCCCAGTGGATACCCATCTCCAGAATCACCTCAGTCATAACATGGGTGGCTGGCTGACCTCCTAGCAACGACCCATCCATCTACTTGAACCTTATGGGATGGGACAGCTGTTGCAGTTCCACTCCCAAACTCTTGGCGGCCCCCTCGCTTATCAAGCAGCGGGTGCACCCTGTATCCACTAAAGCGGTACAGTTTCTCCGCCTCTGGGCCTCTAACATGATCGGGATTACAAAAAGCTTAATGGGCATACTCACCATTGGGTCAGCCTCCGCTTCCCCCTCACTGCTGCTGCTGTTTGGTCCTTCAGTTGGGCTTAGCATCACATTGCCTGGGATCATAGGTACAGCCTGTTGAGCCCCCCGTAATTTTTCTGGCATGGTCTTGATACTTTTCCTGGCCATCCTCTGCTGCACACTGGGGGTTCCTGCTGCCTTTTTCTGCCCAGCTTCCATGCATTCAGCTGCTTGATGGCCCAGTTTCCGCATCTGAAGCAGGTCGGGGTGGCCTAGCTGGCGCAGGCAGGCTTGGTTCCGCTATCTGTTGGGGCTTTATAGCCGCGGGTTAGCTTCTTGAAGTGAAGCCAGTGGGACGGAATGGGGCTTTCTGACCCCAGACTGGCCCCTTCAACCGGTCCTCCCTGAACTCCACCCCTAATTCCGTAGCAGCCTGGTACCAAGCAGTCAGGCGGGGAGGCAACCCCTGGCACAGGCATGCCTGCCATAGGGTCTGGTCTAGCCCCTCCCTGAAATGGTGCACTATCGACCATTTTGGCCAACCCCGTACCTTGCCTGCCAGACGACAGAACTCTTCTATGTATTATTTCATAGGCCTTCCTCTTTGTCACACAGCCAGCAGCTCCCCCTCCGCCTGCTGGGACCTGGTGGTATCCTCAAAGTGTTCCTGGAGGGCGGCCGAAAAGAGGCCGAGGTCCCCCAACTCCTAGGTGTGCTCTCCATACAAATCTGCTACCCAGTCCACAACCTCTTCCTCCATCACTGCCGTTATTGCCATCACCTGGTCCCTTTGCGAGGTATATAAATGACCATACCTGTCCATATTATTCAATACTTGGCCAATGAAGAAAGCCACCTTCTCTGGACTCCCGTTGAAAGTTGCCCTAACAGCATGAGGGTCCCAACATACTACCACTGACAGGCCTTGCCCAGTCCCTGCCACAATATGGGGAATGGGACCAGGGTCCTCAGAGCCCTGAGTTTCCTCCACCACCTCTCTCATTCCATGTGGGATACGCAGCCTGCGTCATTCCTGGTTGTGGCCTATGGCCCTGAACTCCCAAAGCCCCTGGGGCTTCCTATTGGTGGGTCTCACTGGTGTCCCTTAGATGACCAGGCACAGCCCTTAGGGGGTGTGGCTCCTGCGGAGGGTGACTTGCCACCTTAGAGCCCTGCCATCCCCTGCTCTGACCTGTGCCTCTAATCCCACAGCTCCAAACAATTCTTGCAAAACTTCTATTGTTTGGCTCCCAACCGCTGTGGAATAGCTCCAGTCGTCATGCAATATTCTTCTCTCTCTCCACTGGGAGAAATGGGCCCCAGAAAGTAGACCAATGGGGCCTTCCGGGACTGGGAACTTTAGGGCCCCACCATCCACAGGCCCTGATGAGCTTCAGAAATGCTCATCTTTTCAGCATTGGTACCTGAGGTCCTGTTCTGTCCCCCCCACGAATTCCAGAAACAAGTTACACACACACACCAGCTACACCAACACGGTTTACTTTCAAAACAAAAAAACCTTATCA
>JANHZT010009986.1:212570-233548 GCA_032468215.1 Stegonotus admiraltiensis | reverse complement strand
GCGTATTGCCGCCTCTGTGCACCCCGGTTTCCAGGGGGCTGGTGGGTGGGCGGGGCTACATTTGTGTATAAGACACACCCAAATTTTCACCCTCTTTTAGGGGGGGAAAAAGTGCATCTTATACTCCGAAAAATATGGTAGTTGTATTTCTTGTGCTAAAATTGTAATGCAGAGATAGTAAAAAAACCCATTAATTAGGATGCCATGCTTGCCGCAAGCTTAATGTAGTTTTGAAGGCTTTTTTGTGTAATACATTAGTAGATTTTTATCATTAAATTTAAAAAATAAAGTTTTAATGGATTATTTATTTCTCACTGTGCCTTCAGGTGTTTCGAAAAGACCTCATCAGTGCCATGAAACTCCCAGACTCTCATCATATTAATCCAGATGAATATTACTTGTTTGCAGATACATGGAAACAAGAATGGGAAAAGGGTGTGCAAGTCCCTGCAAGCCCAGAAACTATTCCCCAACCTTCTCTCAGGTATTTCTGTTAAACATGTGTGTCTTAATAAAGCACATAATTGTTGTGCTTCCATCCCAAAGTAATATTAACATCTTACTATCCTATGATGGTTATCAGCTGCAATATATTCTATTTTGTAGAAATAAAACATGTATTGCTTCCATTTTTAGTAAGCAGAAAATAATAAAAAATAAATGAAGGCAGTTTTGAAATTTTAACCCAGAGGGAGTGCCGAGATATGCTGTCTGATAAGCAGAACTGACTGCAGCAATTTATACAGTTTACAGTTTATGCAGATCTTTTTTGCAGTGGTTTTTAGGTCAGATAGAATTTCTGGTACTTCCAAAAAAAAAAGCATTCTGTGAAATCTTTGGGCTGTTGGCTCCCCTTCTTCCAAGCACCTTGTTACTGCATGTGGCCTATGGATGTCTAAAAAACCATCTTTGTAACCAGATTGGTCTGCAGTCATATCCAGAAAACCTCTGAATGCTAGTCTTAATTCCATTTCATATAGGCATGCCTGGGTAGTTCTATTTTGACAGATGACACCTAAACAGACTAACAATTCTAGATGCTAGGATGTACCAACACCAGATCATTACAATCCTTTATTTTATTTATTTTATTATTTCAAAGCTGAACTAATGTTTTTGTATATATTTAATGACTATAATTCAAGGCAGATTTTTAGGAAGTACTTTTCTTTATGGTAATTCAGTATTGATTTTGCTTATGTTACGTTTTTGTTTAAGTATACTATTGTTATTCAACCAGCACCATTACTGGTGCTGGTTGAATGAACCAACAAATTGTTAGTGACCAAATAAATTAACCATAGGTGATTCTTTGGTAAATAACAGTATTATGAAAAATTTTAAATTGTGAATACTCTGTCCTTTTACTTAAGGGTTCTAAGAAATTGAATACCTTGTCATTGTTACTTGATTTTCAAAAATTCTTCCACCAGAAGATTTGTAGCTCACTATAGTGTTTTGCTGCTTAGAATTGTAGCAGAAAAAGTAAAACAAGTACTTTATACACGGCCCAGAAAGTACATCCGTTGTTCAAGCCAAGAGTCTGCTGAACCTGGGTACATCAATATTGTAGAATTGGCAGAATCAATGTGTCGATATGATTTGGATGACATGGATATCATCTGGCTTCAGGAAGTAAATGAGGAACTTGCTGAAATGGGTGAGAAAGCAAAAGTAATAATTTGTTCAACATTTGATAATGTAACAAATGTTCTGAAATAAAATATACGTACACTGATATTTGGTTCTATCATTCTTTCCCAGTATTATAGGTTTGTAAAGTTTTAAAGAATACTGGATAGCTTCTGATCTGTTGAGTCATCCTTTCAGAGATATTTCCTTACCAGATTCCTCAATGCCTTCAATAATAACAGAACTTCTGTTGTACTGCCTCATTGGAAAAGTTGGGATACATTTGGAGATGTATCTGTCTTGAAAATAGTCCACGCTGAATTGTATAGCACATCCAAACGGCACAAGAAATGTTTTATGACATTTTGTATCGTGTCATAAACTGTTGTATGATCATTTTTAGAACATAACATATTTTATAAAATTTGCCAGATTTCAGTTCCACAGGCTTCATGGGTCCCAGATTTTTGACACATTCTGTAAGTTAGCCCATATGAAGTACCTTGGTTGAAAACATTTTATCCATTTCACCCAGTTAATAGTTACAGAAAAGATAGTTTAGTAGTATATAGATCTAGAATTTGTTTCATATATAAAGATGAACTGTAAAATTAGGGTAAGTTCTACTAATAATATATCATCTAGCTTGAAATTAGTGGCATCCAGTAGAGTACATCATAATTCTTTACAAACATGTGCTTAAAAGCCTATTTCGTTGGTTTGCAATAATGCAAATTGATGTCGTAATGCACAATTCTGATTCTTGCATCTGTTAGTGACAAGTTATTTTAATGAGATTGCCTCCTGACTAAAGCTAAATTTACCTGCATTTATATCTGTCACAAACGGCCCTTTTTCCTTCATTCCTAATTGGAAAAGTCTTTGGACTCAATGCAGTGTTATAAGGCACAATAAGCTTTGTATATGAGAGTCATCTTTCTTTATAAAACCAGAATGTAAGCTTGCTGAACCCCTTAAGTGGAGTTTAGAAAATATCTACTAAATGTAGATTGGCCTAATTTGAACCATGTATTTTATTATTACTTACATGAAGTTTCTTAGTTTATTGGTTAGAAACATAGAACAGTGAATTATCTCTGATCGGGTCAGGATTACAAATTAAAAAAAGAAAGAAATATCATGAATATTGTGTATTGGGGGGGTTGGCTCAAGATAGAACTCCTTTGTCTTCTACTGCCTTTTTAAAAAAATCTTCCCCTGATATCATATCTTCTTTATTATCTTTGGCATTGTTTGTGGTTTTTTACCTTTCTTCCCATGATTATGGTGGAGAACAAAACTAATTCTATAAAAATAACCCCACTCTGATAAGCTCATGTTAAAGTAAAAATCAGCATCATGTGTGATGCTAAATGGAAATTATGCTTTGAAAATGAAAGATTTGAAGAGACTTAATTGGGGCAATATTCAGTGTACCATTTTTAATGGTAATTTTTACCATTTGGCAGGATATGGGCAGCTTGATGAAAATACCATGGAGAAAATGGTAGAAGTCCTGGAACGTCACTGTCATGAGAATATGAACCATGCCATTGAAACAGAGGAAGGGCTTGGTATAGAATATGATGAAGATGTAATCTGTGATGTATGCCGATCTCCTGATAGTGAAGATGGAAATGATATGGTGTTTTGTGATAAATGTAACATCTGTGTGCATCAGGTTTGTTAGGTTTAATTCTTTGCCAATATAAATGCAACATTCAGCCTTTTTTTTCAGAGTAAGGATTTTTAAGTGGTTTTTGAAAATATGCTAAGTATAAGGAGACATGAGATTTTGTTATGTAGTCAGATGACCATTACGTATAATACAGTGGTACAGTATCCCTCCAAGACCCAGTGGCTGTGGCTTCTGGCCTCCCGATATAGTCAGCTCCAACCATCGATGACTATTGGGGGCGAATCACTGGCCCCCACGGACGGGGCTCGCAATTTGGGTGTCCTCCTGGATGCGCGGCTGTCCTTGGAAGACCATGTGGCAGCCGTGGCCAGGGGCGCCTTTTATCAGGTACGCTTGATTCTCCAGTTGCGGCCCTATCTGGATCAGGACGCCTTACGCACAGTAACTCAGGCCCTTGTCATTTCCTGCCTGGACTACTGCAATGCTCTCTACATGGGGCTCCCCTTGAAGAGCACCCAGAGGCTTCAGCTGGTCCAGAATGCGGCCGCGCGGGTGGTTTTGGGAGCGGCGTGGCGCTCCCATGTGACACCTCCTGCGTGAGCTGCACTGGTTGCCGGTGGTCTTCCGGGTGCAATTCAAGGTATTGGTTACCACCTTTAGAACGCTCCATGGCTTAGGGCCTGGATATTTACGGGACCGTCTTCTGCGTCCAACAGCCTCTCACCAACCTGTACGCTGCCACAGAGAGGGGCTCCTCGGGGTGCCGTCGGCCAGACAGTGTCGGCTGGCGACCCCCAGGTGGAGGGCATTCTCTGTGGGAGCACCGACTCTCTGGAATGAGCTGCTCCCAGAGATAAGGAGGATCCTGGACCTGCACTCCTTTTGCCGTGCATTGAAGACCCTCCTTTTTCAGCAAGCCGGGCTGGCCTAAGTTTAATTGTGTTTTAATTGGGATTTTAAATTGGGTTTTTAATTGTGTGGCCAAATTAATTATTTTAATTGTTTTTTAACTTTTGTATTGTTTGTATTTTATGTTTTTGGCTGTTCACCATCCTGAGTCCTTGTGGAGAAGGGCGGTATATAAATTGAATAAATCATCATCATCATCATCTCTGTTGAATCAGTAGCTTTGGGCAGTTAGTGGTAACACTAGCAAAATGTTGTATCATTAATATATAGAAAATGTTACTGAGTAACAAAAATATATTCTGATGAAATCTTCCATCAGGAAATATCCCTGATAGAGGACAAAAGAAAATATTAGCAATAAAAGGAGAAGACTCTAAGGATCCAAAATTTGTCATAGAAAATATAAAGATTATTATGAAACGTGAAAAATATGAACAGCATGAACGAAGTGAAGGAAAACTTACAGTAAATCATTGATGTAAATTGTCATAAAAGAAGGGATGTTATGACGAACAAACTTTTAGAACTAGGGGAAGAATCACGTTTTTAAAAAACAAAAAACAGGTGAAAATATTCAAAAATATACCAGGAAAAGTCAGGAGAAAAATTTGAAGTGCAAAGAAAAATAGATAAGTGATAGATGTAGTGAAATTGAAATATTGGTAGGTAAATATATGCATTAAAAATAAATGAAATTACAGAATACACATACTATGAATATCTTACATACCTGGAAATATACCTGGAATAACTTTTTGTATTGTACTGTACTGTACTGTACTGTACTGTACTGTATTGTGTTTGTTTGTTTAGCTGTTTTATATAGGTTACATTTGGGACATTTTACAATAAAACAGATAAAAGACATAATACAAAAATAAAAACACATAGCAGCTCCCATTAAGATAACTAGAACCAGTTTCCTCACACACCTGGGACTCCACACTCGGACACAAACCCAACTTTTCAAAGTCTTACAAAAGGCAAGCAGGGTCAGGGCTAATTTGATCTTTGAGGGAAGATGTTCCAAAAGGCAGGCACTATAGCAGAAAAGGCTTGCCTGGACCCCACTAGCTGACATTCCTCAGCTGTTGGTACCCAGAGCCTGTCCCTTGCCAGATTGGATAAGTAATCCAGTCCCAAGCCATACAGGTCTTTAAACATAACTACCAGCACCTTGACTTGTATCTATGAGCACACTGGAAGCCAGTCCAGTTGTGGACCACTGGTGAGACATTTGTTGAATAACTGGCACCATTAACTACCCTTGCCATTGCATTCTGCTCCAAATGCTCTTCAAGGGCGGCCCCATATAAAGCATGTTGCAGTAGTCCAGCCCAGTCCCCCACTGTTACTTTACATGATGAGATTATAATTATCTAAACATGGATATAGGATCTTTCACACACACACATTTACATACATACATACACAAACACACAGACATAAATGCAAGCAAATGCAAACAATTTAAGGGATAAAAAGTGTATGGTCTGATTATACTGTATATTTGTAAAAATATTAAATATTTATTAAATTTATATGCCACCAAAGTCACTATAGAGCAGCTCAATAAGATTGCAAATTAATAAAATAGATACTTTAAAAAATGCAACATATTACACAATACAGGAATTATTCCAGATGAGTACATAACATCTAAGTTTACTTATTCTGTCTAAAACAAACATACAGATGTAACGACTCTCTCTGATAGCCTTGGTGAGTGATATTTTTAAATGTTCTTCCAAACATAAACCAAGAGGATTTTTCAGAAATGTGAAATTGTTTTGATAACTTGGATTCAGGAATGTATTAGGTATCAGAAATGTTCTTTTTAGCATATGAAAAAGTAGTAAAACATTGTAGAGATATGAAAATGGATATTTATGTGTATTGAGAATTGTATGGAAATACATTTAATTTAATGGAACTAAATATATTGAAAAAGACAGGGTTGGGTGGTAGAGACACATGCATCATTATGAATTTATATTAGAAACAAATAGCAGTTTTTAAAGTTGAAGAAAATTATTTCAGAGATTATGTGTGGTAAGAATGTGCATTGCCATTGTTGATCTTTAAATACGGTACATTCTGAAGTTATTTTCAAAGAAGATTCAGAAGCATGCCAAGAAGATACAGTAATAATTTATTCAGATAATTCAGATAATTTATTATTAAATATTGAGCAATGTTTGCAAATGTTAATCAAAATTTGTGGACTAAATATAAATCAGAAGACAATAAAAGTAATTATAAATAAAATCTCTGAACTAAGTATTACTGTACAGAAAAGCACATGCTGAGGGTATAATGCATAAAATATAAAAATGACCAACATCCTCGTTAAAAAAAAGTCTACATCCATGGTTATGCAAAAGTACAGCTTTTTGGACAAAAACATCAAATAACCAACAGCATTGATTATTGCTGACTGTTTCAGCAGGAGATGGCACTAAAAAAAATAAAAGTGACAAAGCATTCAAATCCAACTTTCAGTTACCTCACTAGAACTGCTGGTTTCAATTGTTGGAAGTAATTTCATCCTACTATATGCACGTTATCTTACTTTATGTGCAGTCTGCAGTTCAGGTCATCATACAGGGCATGGGTGTCAAAATTGCCGCGTCACATTGCCATCATGTGACATATCACAGTGTTTTTTTCCTTCGTGGAGTTGGGGTGGGCATGGCCTGTGTGTTATGCATCCTGCCTACGGGCCACCAGTTTGACACCCTTGATATAGGAGGAGTAAAAGAAGTATTAAAATTGAATCAAATGGCTGCTTCTCACATCCTTTGCAATATATTTTTCTAACGTCCTTGAAAGGATAGAAAGTATGCTGATACAGAAACATCTTACCTTAATATTCCCCACAATTTAACCTTTGCTGCACCTCTGACTGGATGGTCCACTGAGTTCAAGATTCCTTCCCTGGCATATAGTGTCCTCGTACTCCGCATCGTCTGTCCACCAATCACATTCCAGAATGTTGGCAGAGTAATGTAGAAATGTTCAGTTGCCATTTGTCCTATTTTAGTATTAGTCACTAAATTAGCAATGCAACTTGTAAAAAGCATTACATGTTTTCCAGGCCCCAGGAGAAGGGTCAAGCAAGAAGAGTCACAGAAGGCATTCTCTGGAAATCAGCAGTAGAGTACTTCTGTGTCTTGCTTTAGCTCTTCCCAGAAATTGAGATTTGAATAGCCGTTATTTCTTCCGGTGAATGTTAGGGTAGATGAGTAAAGTCCCCAACTGGATCAGACCTAAAAAGACAAGATTTTGTCCTTTTTTTAGGGTTGGGGAGAAGTCGCTGAATGCTTTGGGAAATAACCCAGGGTTTCTGAATAGATATGCCTAGATTTGCACTGTCTATATAGATGGGCATTCAAATCTTGAATGCAGCCAATGTAATGATCAATCTTATGCTTGTCATAGAGGAAAGAAGAATATTTCTGAATGCGTCTTAGCTGTACATGTGAGATGTCTGCGTTCAAGTAGAGGCTGGGGAGCCATCTCTTGGAGAAGGTTTAAATTAATTCTTACATTGAGTAAGAAATTAGATTTCCATGTCTGATTCTATTAATATTTTTAAGAATTCATAAAGTTATTAAGGAAAACCATCTTCTAAAAAGGTCTATGAACAATGAGAAAGCAACAGGACAGAAAGCAATGATTTTTTTAAACCATAGAATGATCCTTGTTAATAACACTAGAGCACTCATGAAAACATGTTCATTTTTTAAAATTTATGCTTAGCCAAGAGTTCCCCCTACTGGATAAAAATAGTACATTCCTGATACAGCTACCTATAAACAATCTTTTTGAGATTCTTTACTCCTAATTAGAGTACTTACCCATGTTATTTTATAAATGGTGTAAACATGTAAAAAAGATCCTTACGTGTCAAAAAGCTCCTTTCCTAAATCAATAATACTTACAAAAGGAATTGTTCTTTATATTCATCGTCTATTCCTTGTTTGTATGTATTTAAATTGAAAAAGGGGCTGGGAGTAAAGAAAAGTTGCTATCCAAGTTCCCTTTTCTTCTGATAAGCCACACCTATGCCCTTGATGGATATTCTGTTTTTTATCGCTAAGAATAAAATAAAATAAAATGTAATTTACTAATGAAAATGTGATTTTTTTCTCGCCCCCTGATCAGTGTGTTTCTGCTTCGAAAATAAATTTGTGTAAAAACTTGCTGTGGTTTAAATGGATAAAGGTAAATAACATATACTTCTTTTTCATATAAAACAGTGTTTTCTTTTTTTTATCTTCAGGCATGCTATGGCATCCTAAAGGTTCCTGAGGGGAGTTGGCTTTGCCGTACTTGTGTTTTAGGTATACATCCTCAGTGTCTCTTGTGTCCAAAGAGGGGTGGAGCTATGAAAGCCACAAGAACGGGTACTAAGTGGGCACATGTGAGTTGTGCTCTCTGGATTCCAGAGGTATGATTATATTAATTACATGCTGTCTTTTTATCTACACTGTTCATATGCAAGGAAAAGATTCTGTGATACAAGAACCCCAGTTTTTGTTTTGTTTTGTTTTGTTTTTCATTTTTAATATTCTATAGGGCAGGAAGAAACAATTTCAGCAATTTATCAAAATAAGTTAGTGTAACTTATATAAAACATATATAATCTTTCCAGATACAGTTAAAATTCACCTAAGAAGTCAGTATTATTGGCAATGAATATTATTGGCAATTTTTTTCATAAGAGCAATTGGCCATACTTTAGTTCACTAATTATTCAGTGAACGTTTATCTAGAATGTTCCAGTTTTGAGCAATTCTTTGATGCATTTGCATCCAAGCCTGCAATTTCCTGAATGCTCTATTTGTACCTACATTAATATTTAAATCTCCTCCTAGAACAAAATTCTCCCAGGCTAATTTTATTTAAGATTTCTAACTCCAATTGTTGAGATTCCCTTTAATAAAAGTAAATCTTCCCTCTCTTTTTGAATCTTTTCTGCTTTATTAGGATGGTCACCTCTATAGTTCCTTCTGGAAGAAATTTCCTTCCAATATATTTATCCTAATTCTTCTGATATATATTTCCTGTAAGACAATTTCAGTTAAATTGAAGGATTTTTAGTATTTATTAATTCTAGTTTTTTATTGAAACAGCTTATCCCCTAGCATTTAATGAAACCATCCTATTGTTCTCCTATTATACTTCTGGTTTTCTTTATAATTCCTACAAAACAAGTTACCAACAATGAAACCCCAACTGTCCTACTCTGACTAGCTATCCTTTTCATCCCCTATTCTTTCACAGCTTCCCCCAATCTCCTTTTCCACTTACTGCTCCCACCCTCACTATTCAGAACACAAGTGAATAGAGTTCACAGTTGATGAATCAGATCCTCTAACTCAGGGGTGTCAAAGTCACAGTGGCATCACGTGATGTATCGGGACATTTTCCCACTTCACTAAACCGGGCATGGGCATGGGCATGGGCATGGCCAAGGCATGACGCATCCGGCCCATGGGCCACGAGTTTGACAGCCCTGCTCTAACTAGTTAAGGATGAGTGCTATGTTGAGCTCTCACCTTTCACCTCTTTCTTCCCAACTCATATTTATTTTAACTTCCAAATATTTATTTTAACTTACAAATAATACTTTGCTCTCCTCTCTATTTTATCTTAAGTATTCACCAACTAGTATAAACATATCAAATAATTTTGTGGCAAACAGCAACCAACTTATGAGTGATATAAACTGAATTATTCCATTGTCATATCTTCTCAAGTTATATGAATCTTTTAAATCTCATAGCTTGTTATTTATTAATTTTTATGAAGCATTATTTAGGTTTATTAAGACTGTTTAATCTCTGGAGTATAAAACTAATCTATTTTCCTTGTGATTGAAATCCAATTGGCATGAAAGTAAGCTCCCATTTATCTTTTTTTTTTTTTAGTAATTCTTCTGTTAGAGGTTTGAAGGCCTTTCTTCTTCGTAGTGTGACAAGTTTGTTATCTTGGAAAAAGAACATTTTGTCTCCATTGTAATTTATCTTTTTTTTTAGTCCTCAAGCTTTTTCTTTTACCTCAATACAACCCTTACAAGTATATCTCTTGATTTTTGCATTTGATTGGACTTAGAGAGAATATGGGGCGTTTTCCTCTTTCTCTTCAATTCATAGCCGTAGTTCCTTTGCCATTTTGAGGCTTTTTTTTTTATTTTATTTATACGCCACCCTTCTCCGGAGACTCAGGATGGCTTACAGTGCGTTAAGCAATAGTCTTCATACTTCTGTATATTTATACAAAGTCAGCTTATTGCCTGCTACAAACCGGGTCCTCATTTTACCCACCTTAAAAAGGATGGTAGGCTGAGTCGACCTTGAGCCTGGTGGGACTCGAACTTGCAGTAATTGCAAGCAGCAGATGTTAATAACAGACTACCAGTCTGTTGAGCCACCAGAGCTCTCCACCAGGCTTGCCCTTCTTAGACATCTTTTTTATTATTAATCTGCCCAATTAGTTGGATATTAGTTAAAAGTAATTGACAGACATCAGCAAAAAAACCTGGGTCAGGGTGAGTCCAGTTGGTTCACCTTGGGGTCTTCTCCAGCTGCTAGCCACACTCAACCAACACATGTGATGCTCAACTTCCTCAATTCAAACCTCAACTTCCTTTAAAAACCAGTGAGAGCCATACTGATGAAAATTTGCAGTGTAGGTCATATGATACAAATCCCATCTATGGATACTTGGAAGTTTGATCCAAGTGGCATCAAACTTCCAAGTATGGCATTTGCGCTATTTGTATCTTGATTACTATTCCATCAGTTCCCTCTTGTGACTGCTATAGTAAAAGCTATAGTATGTTATTATATTTTTACTGTATTTGCTATCCTGAGAGCCTTATCAGAAATTTAATTAATTTCATTTTAACTTATTGGCATTACTACTGTGGCTTAAATGTTGTCTTTGTTTTGCAAAATGCTAAAGTAGAAAAATAAAGTAGGTTTGGATGTTTTACATTGTAGGTAAGCATTGCTTGTCCAGAAAGGATGGAACCGATTACAAAAGTGTCCCACATTCCCCCAAGTAGATGGGCTTTAGTTTGCAGTTTATGCAAAGTGAAAACTGGTGCTTGTATCCAGGTATGCGCTGATTTCTATGCTGTAATCTTTGATCTTAAAGAATTGAAATGGTTCACTAGCCAAGCATATTTCATTCTGATTGGTATCAAATATCTTCCTCATAATATGAGGAAAGAATACAAGTTTAGCAGCTGCTTTGTTCCCTGGTAAGCAGTTTTTAGAAATCTTTGGTCTTCGGATAAAAAAGTGGACATTAAACAAGATAGTTAGGCATTTGTAGGATTGTGGAAGGTTTCCAATTTGATGGGGGTGGGGGGGAGAGAAATTTGACATGTGCATGGGTGCATATGTTTCACTGTTGGTACATGCTTTTTTCTTGGATCTGTGGATCACATACAGAAAAACATGTAACTTCTTTAAGGAGCTTAAAAGTTCTGTTAAAATCTTGAATTGTTACTAACTGTGTGTCAGGAAGTGGTGAATTGTTTACAGTGGTCTAGTTTTGGGAAGGACAATTTAGGAGGAACTCCAGAAGTAGTCAAAGGCTTTCAGGGGAGGTGGGGAGATACAAGCACATTGCTGGAAGCAGTGTTTCTTGAGTTTTTTCTGTCATAGAGGGCATTGGTCCACTATAATTATGAGAGCTTTATTAAGGGGATTTTCAGTGTCTGTTGATGCTTGATTTGTTTTCATTTCAACAGTGCTCTGTGAAGAGCTGTATCACTGCCTTTCATGTCACATGTGCCTTTGAGCATACCTTAGAAATGAAAACAATCCTGGATGATGGTGATGAAGTCAAGTTCAAGTCATATTGTCTAAAACATAGCAAAACCAAGCAAAATTTGATGCTTGATACAGAGAACCTCAAGAGCACAGTAGACCAGAAGCAATCTGAGAGAGAGAAAACCAGTTTGCGTGCTCAGAAACTTCAGGAATTGGAGGAAGAGTTCTACTCACTTGTGAGAATAGATGACGTTGCAGCAGAACTGGGGCTTCCTAAGCTCACTGTGGACTTGACCTTTAATTACTGGAAATTGAAAAGGAAGAGTAACTTTAATAAACCATTATTTCCTCCCAAGGAGGATGAAGAAAATGGCTTGGTTCAGCCAAAAGAAGACAGCATTCATACTCGAATGAGAATGTTTATGCATTTAAGACAGGATTTAGAGAGGGTAAGTAACTGATGCTGTTATAAATGAAGCTGTTGCAATAAGAAAAAAAAATCTGTACTGGAGAATGAGTAATTAAAATGGAAGATACTGCATCATCGTTGAGATTTTTACAGACTTCCCTTTTAATTCTAGTTTTAGAAACTACCTCCAATAAACAGGAAAGGGACTAATCTGGTTCTCAGACATGATGGCCACTGATAATCTTTTCACTGAGGACATTTAAAGTATCGAAAAGAATGATTTGTGAATGGATAGTAAAATGGGATTAGAATTATAAAGGGGAATATTTTGAAAAATTGGAGTATTTTAAAGAGATCATAAAGAAAGTGCTCAGGTGAACATAAAACTATACAACATTAACTGCAAGATAAGCTGCAAAGATGATAAATGAAAGTTAACTTCCCGAGATCCTTATAGTCCTCTGTAACTAGATGGGTGTCCATTATCAGGTGAAGCCGTTTTTTATGCATGGTTATTTACAACTGGAATTCTAAAAAGAATTGTTTTAAGCCAAGATAATTCAATATAATTTGAATCTTTAGATGTCATTTTTGTAAATGAAATATACAGATATAAATAAACTTTTGTCAAGGAATTTATTCTTAATGATTTTTAAAAAAATACTTTGCAAGCTTTTTCAGGTGCTTGATTTTGTGTTTTCTATAGGTAAGGAATCTTTGCTACATGGTAAGCAGAAGAGAAAAAATAAAACTTTCTCATAGCAAAGCACATGAACAGGTCTTCAATTTACAAGTCCAACTTATTAATCAGGAAATTGCTGCAGGTAATGAATGCATAACAGACTTATTTTCTATATATTAGTATCTCTCTCAACCTTTAAAACCTTATTTTCACTGGATAGTAATCTTAAAATTCTTTCTCATGAGAATAAGTTATATAATACTTACATGCTATAGTTCAGATTATGTAATTGTAATACATACACTGTGCAAATAACTGGATAATTATAGCACATACTAGAATGTGTGAATAGACATCTGGTGAAGCTTGCATTGCTTCAGAGAATCTAGGATTCTACATCTGGATATGGATCATCCCTTTTCTCTGAATCTTACTTTGTTCTACTGTTTTTCCCAGGCGTGGCCCTAATTATTTCTTCAAATTAATTCTTTTATTCAAAGTTTATCCAAATCTATATTCTCCTTTTGCAAAATTACCCCCAGAATCATTATATTAAATGACTTTGGCGCTTACATTGGCATCAATCCTTTTAGTCTTTTAGCTTTTAAACTAGAACTTAAAGAAAGTAGTTGACGGTTACCTCTGGGTTTTTCTTTTGCTTGTAATGCAAGCCATAATTAAAGACAGTGGGAGAGTAAAGAAAAAAAGCCACACAAGAATGTTGTCCTGGCAGTTGTAGTAGTTAACCATCAGAAGAGAGTTGGTAGTCTGTGAGCCCCATAACAGCCCCTAGCAGCACTACACCATCAGGTTCAGACAGTATAATAATTTGGTTTTGTTTGATTGTACAGTGTAGTTTTTCCCATTTAAAAATATGCAGTCCAGATACCAACAGAAATCTACATTCAATTGTACAAGCAGTACATAAGTATTTGGTTTTTTAAAATAATATTTTTTGTTATGGATTACATTTGTGTTCTCAAAACTAAACAGCTTTATTATCTGCAAATGAACAGTATTTGGAGAGCAAAAAGACCATGGTCAGATCACTCCTTGATATCCCTGAGGCTGTCTTACACCACCCATTCTGACCGGACTCATTTGAGCAGTCTGCTCTTGGGAGACTGATGGACCCAAATGGGTCCCAGAAAGAACTGAGGGATATCCTTAAAAATTTGCTGCGCGGTGCTGCTGAAGCCTTAGTAATGGCTTGGAACCATAAGGCCACTGAGAATCTGGACAAGATTGTGCCTATGTGACCACTCTCGATCCTTTGCATCCATCATTTCTTATAGTTCATGGAGGAACTGAGGGTTCTGACTCCAGCTGGACATGACTTAGACATCTATTAAGGCCTATCTCATAAAAATGACAAAACAATTCTAGTTCTCTACTCTTATTGCTTCTTCAGTGTTGCCCATTGGCCCTTTCCCAGATCAGGTGGGCTTGAATTATCATCTTCAGGGCCGTGCAGAAGAAGTTGTTGAATGCCTATTGTATAAAATTGCTTAGATTCATTTCCAGTTAGAACCCATGCATGGTACAGGTCTTTATGAGATGCCAAGGAAGATGTCTTGTTCTGTAATTTGGGAACAATTGGTCCTGTTGGATTTAAGGAAGTGGACAGGGTCCTCTGTGCTGTCAGTACAACTACCTATCAGTTAGATCATTGTCTCTCCTGGATGGTGAAAGCCTCCAGGATGGTGACCAACAGGTGGGTTCATTCAGTGATAAATTCCTCACTGCAGGAAGGGACATTCCTGGGACCTTTTAAGGACGCTTTGGTTTGTCCTCTCCTTAAAAAAAACCATCATTCAACCCCACGTATCTGGACAACTTTCTTCCAGTTTCCCATCTTCCTTTTTAGAGAAGATGGTAAAAAAGGAGGTTGCTTGGCAGTTTCAGAGGGTCTTGGATGAAACGGATTTTCTGGACTCTTTTCAATTAGGCTGGCTGTGGAACAGAGACAGATTTGGTTGCCCTTTTGAACAATCTGTGGTGTGAGCAAGATGGGCGTAGTACAACCATTCTTGCTGTCCTTGACCTTTCAGTGGCTTTCGATGCCATCTACCACGGTCTCTCCTTTTGGGCCAGCTATGCAAGCTGAGGCTAGACAAGGCTGGACCAATTGGTGTTGAGAGGAAATGAGAGATCCACCTCCATCTCTCATCTGGACTAATGCATTCTGTATGGGACTACCCTTGAAATCCATTCTGAAGCTTCAGCTGGTTCAGTGTGGTAGGCTTTGGGGCCCTTAGAATGCCCCCTTTTACACCTCTGTTCTGTGAACTTTATTGGCTACTGGTCTGCTTCTGGATGCAGTTCAAGGTGTTGGTTATGACCTTTAAAAGGCCCTTAATGGATAGGTCCAGGCTACCTGATGAACCATCTCATCCCACTAAGACAAGCCTGCCCCATTTGTGCTGGCAGAGGGCCTACTGTAGATCCCGTCGGTCAAAGAACCTGGGATCCAATAGGACACCCTTCTCTGCCATAGTACCCACCATTTTGAACTCTATACCCTCCAAGGTGAGATCTGCCTCTACCCTCCTATCCTTCCGTAAGAGCCTGAAGACCTGGCTCTGCTGGTTGGCTTAGGAACACAATTGGGAAGGGGGTTTACTACGGTGGAGATGGCTACCAGATTGATTGCAAATCCCACCCCTCGCTTCTTGTTTCCTCACCTGCCCATCTTTTATTTTCATATCATGTGTTCTCATTGTTTTCTTTTTCATTGTTTATTGTATTGTTCCATTATTTTGCTACTGTTACATTTACACTTTTAATTCATCTGTTTTTATTGTTGTAACCCCACAGCAAGATAGGCAGCAAATAAATTTAACGAATAATTAAAAAAAGAAAAAAAGGGAATGTTCAAAAATGCAATTTACATTATAAATATGTGCGGTTGCTACTGTATATGTAACAGTTTCATAAATGATACAAGTTTTCATGATAAAAGTTGGGTCTTAAATATCTCTGTCTATCTTTATCTCTTTCAGGTCATTCCCTGACAAGTGCACTAGAGAATACATTGTTCTACCCTCCTCCTCGAATCACTTTAAAATTAAAAATGCCAAAATCATTGGGAGATTGCAAAAGCAACTTAAAAACTGGTACCAGAACATTTTCTCCTGATAACAATGCCATGATTTATAATAAAAGAGGCATTTCACTATCCAAGGAAACGTTTATTTCAAATATGAAGTCCTACTCAAGATTTCAGCATGAAAACAGAAGCAATGGCTTACTGGAAGGTATTACAAAAGGTAGAATTGTAGCAAAGGATTCTGGGTCCGAGAACTTATCAGAACTTTTCCATCCTGGGCAATCATCTGGCAAACCCCTGGCACTTCAAGCTGCATTGCATGGACAGTCTTCTGTTGGGAATGGGAAAATCCAATACAATTCTAAATTAGAAAAATCTAATGGCTTAATGAGCAGAGTTGGAGATATCACTCAGCGAGACAGCTCCAGCCAAACAACATATGAACAACAGTCTGTACTCTCTGCCCACCAGGCTAGCCAGAGTACCTTCAGAAAATCCACAATGGAACACTTTAGCAGGTCCTTCAAAGAAGCAACCAACAGTTTGGTGAGGACTACTGAAGATCTCAGGTGTGAAAAACCCTCAAGAAGGCTTTCAGTGAGAGAGCGTCCATGGGGCAAGCAGACTTTTGAATATCAAATGGGCAGTGCTCCCTATCAAGACAATGATGGGTATTGCCCTGATCTGGAACTCAGTGATTCTGAAGCAGAGAGTGAAGAGAATAAAGGGCAGATCAGATTGAGGAAAAGCAGCTCAGGCAGAGAAAGCCCGAATAAAGACTTCAGTAGAGATTGTCAAAATAGAAAGAAAAGAAACTTGATTTCTCATAGTTCAGTGCAAAGGTGATAGAAATCCCTGAAAATGAAAATAGCTCAGCTTTGTGGGTATCTAAGAGTAATGATTATAAACCTTGGGAAATCTCCAGGTTAGAGTGCAGGGTCCACAAGCAAGTGACAATGTTTCCCCAAACTCTGCAATGGTTTGCTCTTTTGAGGAGATTGCTTTTCTCCCCCCCACAACCACTTTGCGGGGGTGGGGGGGGGATTCAAAAAGCTCTTTCATCATCCTGTGGCAATCTACAAAGTGACTAGATAATTCTTGCTGCAGCTGCAATAGATTCTCATTTCATGAAAACACTTCAAGCTCAGCTTTTGGAAGAAATGTCACATTGGAAATAATGTATGCTAAAGTGTTTTCCTGAATTGAGTCATGTGACTACTAGGGGAAAAAATCATGTTCTCAGTCAATATTAGAAAAATATGAGCCTAACTCCTTAGAAGTAGGAGCGATTTTAACTCAGTGGGACTTACTTTCAAATAAACATTATATATCATCAGAATATATCATATATCCTCCTAATCTATTGAGGAAGGTTTATAAACTCCACAGTTAATGCTGCCAAACACACACTGACCTCTAGATTTTCCCCAATAGTAAACGTCTAAAATTTGTGTTCCTTTTCACTATTATAAATTGCTGTATTCTGTAAATACCTTTTAACTTCTAGTATTTTAAGTTGTTTTTAATCCCTTTGTACATAGTAACTTGTTGTGCATTGCACCTGTAAAATAGGTTATGCAACCAGTCAATAAAAATGGCTGGTGTGTGGATAATGTTTAACACTAGAAGTACTTAATTTCTTTAACATATTCAGGCAATCACCGGTGATGCCAGATTTTCCCATATATTCTTAAAACTTGATCCCCTTCCCAACATGTTAGTATTTTTTGTAAGCTAACAAATATGTTCAGATTTCTGAGCCAAAATGTTTAAAATCAGTTTATGCAAAGGTCTGTGTACTTTGAATTCTAGGTTTAAATAATCAAAAGTCATAAAGTATTTTTGATTCCCAAACATCTTCATAGCTACTTTAATTTTTTTTTAAGCTAACAAATTGTAATATTATATAATGCACACATATAACATTACATAATTTATTATTTTGTTCATTGCTGCATATATTGCTGCACACCCAATTTTTAATCAGAATAAAAATCATTTTATTTTTGGAGCAATCACATATTTAGTTTGGTAATGTAATGCCATAATGTGAAACAACAATAATTGCTGTACATTTGGAATCCAATAACAACAAATGAGGGCCTTGATGTCCTTGAAAGCCTTAATACTATTCAATTTACTTAGGAAGAATAAATTGACTCATGAAAGTTATATAATAAATTTGGCAGGTCTGTGCTTCTTTGTTTTAGGCATATTTAAAATTGCTTTGTCAACTTTTGTATCTATTTTTTGTCTTTTAAAAGATGTATTTTTAAGGCATTTTCTTTGGTGTAAATATGCAATTGTATTTCATTTTAAGTTTGTTGAGAAAAGGTAGCCTTTGTGTTTTGAGCCATTCAGAATGGTGCTAGAAAATTTATTTCTCTACATACTGGTTCTGACTAAATTGGGGTAAAATTTTTCAGCAGCCAGGGGGAGAAAACCTTACAGACTCATGCATTGAGAAAAAGAAAGAAATGGTGCTTCTGCAAGCTACAACTGTTTTGCAAATTTTAGGTTGATGATTTAGTGTTTTTCCCTAATCCTTTTATATGATTTCCACAGATACACAAAGGACCTTATAACTTCATAATTTCAAGTATCTTGTCTCCAAAATATAATTGCTAGTTTTCACCAAGTGTTCAGTAGCTAATTTTGCAGTGTTACCTTATAATTTGTTTTCTTGTTTTGACACATATGCATACCCAAATTCAGTTTTTTTAAAAAAAAATGGACTGTCTTTTTCAGACGTCTCCTTTTTACAATACTTTTTTCATTAAATTATGAAACTGCTAACCTTACCTTTTCCATTGTGATCATTTGGAGACTGTAATACTGCATTTAGTGCTTTAGTTAATTCATGAAGGACTAGTAACATTCCTCCAAAAAAAAATAGCACATGGGCAACCCCAGGTGTGTGTAAGTGGCCTTGAGGATCTTAAAGAACTTGCACATAATCCAGGATAGTCTCCATATAAAGATTTGATAATGTATGACTCTTAATTTTTATAGGACTAAAAATCAGATTAAATAAATATAAATAAGTTTGTATGAGTTTTAATGAATTCTGTGCATTTGATTAATTTGTTCCTTTATTAAATCAGTATGGGGATCATACAAAAGTTCTGAATCAAACATTTTAACAATATCTTACCCTAGAAAAGGCATTTATGTATTGCATTTATTATATTGATAAATAACTACAAGTGGTGAATATACTTAATACTCCTTCCTCTTCCTGTTTGCTGCATAACAAGAACCCTGTGAGGTAGGTTGGCTGAGAGAGAATGACTAACCAAAACGCACTTAGCTGACTTTCATACCTAAGATGAGACTAGAATTCAGTCTCCTGGTTTCTAGCCTGGTGCCTTAACTACTAGACCAAAGGTATCCCATGTTATATAAGACAAGGGGAGTAGGAATGCTTCTTACGACAGTCTTTGATAACTTTCCAGAAAAACATGCAACCTTTTGCCTGGTTTAGCACAGTACTTTTTATTTGCTTGCTTTTACACAATTCACATTGGAATGTTGGAGCACTACAAATATGTTACAACACAAATATGTAACATACATTTTTGGCCTAACAAAGGGATCCCCAGATAGCTTCTAAATTTAGAGTAAGCTAAATTTTTGATTAAAAAAGAGGAATATATTAAATATAAAGTAGGTCAGTTATAATGGCCTAAGAAATGACTGATTAAAACCACACATAAAAAAAAAAATTAAATAAAAAGAATGGAGTGCCATGGGGGTTTATTTTCTCTCTCCTCTTCAACATACATATGAAATTGCTGAGAGATTATCTACTGATTTGGGGTTTGGTGTCATCAGTACACTGATGATATCCAATTACGTATTTTAACTCTGGCCTGTCCAAATTGATCATTGAGGTGTTATGGAGACTGTGTGGTTTGGATGGAAAGGAACTATCTGACTTGATCCAAGGCCCAGTGGCTGTAGGTATATGGATCACCAAGATCTGGGGTATTCCAGTTTTGACCTTGAATGGGGTACCATTTGCCCCTTCAAGAGTGGTGTGCAATTTGGGAATCTTCCTGGATTCAGCTCCTGCTTGATGAGCAGGTGGCAACTTTAGCCAGAAATTCCTTTGCACAGCTTGATCTGATGGATCAGTTGTGCCCTTTCCTAGATTGGGGACCCTTAAGACATTCATGACCTGGTCACTTCACAGTTTCACTGCAAAGTGCCCTACAAAGGATGTCCTTGAAAACCACCTCAAAGCTTCAACTGGTCCAGAATGAAGTGGCACGGACAATGATGGGCATGCCTCAGTATGCCATGTAACACCTCTCCTTCATGAGCTGCACTGGTTTCCAATTTGCTTCTGGGTATGATTCAAGGTGCTGGTTGCTACCTATATGGCATCTGGACTGGTTTATTGAAGGGCTACCTGTCTTCCATAGTATCTGCCTGGCTGATTCAATCTGTCAGGGTTGGCACAGTCCAGGTTTCTCTTGATTAAAACAATGCAATCTACTGAGATCCTGGAAGACTCCTTCTCTGTAGCAGTACTCTGGAATTAGGTTACTCTGGATTTGAATGACTCCCACACTGTTGGGTGTTTCTGAAGAGCCTTGAAAACCTGGCTCTGCCCAGGCAAAGTGTGATTTAAGCCCTTTTTCTTCTTTTCCTTTGTTCCCATCTGGATCTGTTATTTCTGCCATTTTTCTTCCTTTTTATTTCATGTTTTTTTCTTGTTTTTAAATGTTTTTCATAATTTGTAGATCACTCAGAGTTTTTGCAAATCAGGAAGTATATAAATAATAATTTATTGGTTCAATTATTTATTTATTGGTTCGACTTATATGCCTCCCTTCTCCGGAGACTCAGGGCAGCTTACAATG
>JANHZT010009986.1:185270-202117 GCA_032468215.1 Stegonotus admiraltiensis | reverse complement strand
ACAGCATAGCTGGCTGGAGAATTCTGGGAGTTGAAGTCCACAAGTCTTAAAGCTGCCAAGTTTGAAAACCTCAGCTGTAAACTCACGCCTCCCGATTCTTGCCCCGCATTGACACCTGGTTCGAGCCGAGGAGGAAGAGGAGGAGGAGGAGGAGGAGGAGGAGCCGAGCTGTCGGAGCAGACCAATCGCGCGGCTGGTATGCAAAGAAGCTGAAGATTCGCGGCGAGGCGCTGCGGCAGGAGATCCGAGCTGACTCCTCTGGAGGGAATGCGGTTCCCCTCGGGTCGCTCTCTCTTGTCCCTTTGCAAAGATTGCTCAGATGCTGATTTAAAGCGGTGAGTAAACCAACACAAATCCCAAAGCGCTGCGCTCGTGTTGGGGAGGAAAACAAAGATTTGAGGGACTCCGGATCCCCGAGGGCATCGTGGGATCTGTTTTGAAAGGAGCTGGTTTTGAAACTCTTCAGTCTGTTTCCTGGAACGGAGTGGCTTTGATTGATTGGTCCGCTCGCTTATTCGCTGTCAGTAAGTAACAGAATGGGGTTCCTTTTTCCTCTTTTGTTTTAATCATGGTAAGATGAATAAGAGTTGTTGGTCTTATTATCCCTGGTTACTCGGAATTAAGTTCTTATTGTGATTTGTGTGAATGTGTGAATAGGTTTGCCACTTTATTTCACAAAGGAAAATCGGACTCTTGTGTTCTGAGATATTTTACTTTGCCATTGAAGCATTAAGATGGCAAGGTAATAACAACAACAACAACAAGAAGAATTGGAATATATTGCTTAATATTTTCGTTGCAATTTGATGCTTTCATTGGGTTACTCCAAGTGTGTAGTTATTCTATTGGAACAGTGTTCCACTTGCCCCTTTTTAGCAAACTTTCTTTGGGGAAAAAAGAATGGGCAAACATTCAAAGATGGAAACTGTATGTGAGATGCTCTTTGTTAGTTAGGGCAACTGCACAATAAACGATCCCTTGGAATGACCCTGATTCCAGTGGTGGGTTTCAAATTTTTTTTACTACTGGTTCTGTGGGTGTGGCGGGGGAAGGATACTGTAAAATCTCCATTCCCATCCAACTCCAGGGGAAGGATACTGTAAAATCTCCATTCTCTCCCCAATCCAGGGGAAGGTTATTGCAAAATCCCCATTTCCTTCGGATCAGCTGGGACTTGGGAGGCAGAG
The DNA here is from genome assembly GCA_032468215.1 of Stegonotus admiraltiensis. Lineage (NCBI taxonomy): Eukaryota > Metazoa > Chordata > Lepidosauria > Squamata > Colubridae > Stegonotus > Stegonotus admiraltiensis. The sequence goes on along the minus strand of JANHZT010009986.1, from coordinate 200,930 downwards.
AATAGCTGGGGGCGGGGCCAGTCAGAATTTTTACTATCGGTTTTCAGAACTACTTAAAATTTCCATTACCAGTTCTCCAGAACTGATCAGAACCTGCTGAAACCCACCTCTGCCTGATTCCAATTAGTGATTAGAAGCCTCAGATTCTTTGGGTGCTTTCTGAGAAACTCAACTCGCGTTTGATCTGGTCCCCAAATTCTGCTGAGCCATAACATGGCACATTTGATTTTAGCTTAAGCAATTTATTGAAATGGGTTAAAAATTCATAGCGGCTTATTATAGTTCAATGTATGAACCTGGTCCAAAAGCCTATAGCTTTGTCCTGTCATTTGACAGCACTCAGCTGATCTTGGACCTAGCTAACAGTTGGATGGGAAACCACCAAGTAGCAATACAGGTAGCCTTCGACTTATGACCAAAGTAGCAGCATAAAATTTGTTGTTAAGTGATGCAGTCATTAAGTGGGGAAATCACCTGATTTCCCCACTTTTACATCAGTTTTACAACTTCTTTTTTGCCATAGATGTTAAGCAAGACTTCACATTACTGTGACTTGCAGCCTTCCCTGATGGCTTTCCTATTGACTTGGCTTGTTGGAAGCCAAACGGGGAGGATCACAAATGGCAATTCCATGACCATGGGATATTGCAGCCATCATAAATGTGTGACAGTTGCTAAGGACCCGAATCACAATCATGTGATTGCTGGGACACTGGAACAGTTTTAAGTGTGAACACCAGTTTTAAGTCACTTTCTTCAGCACTGTTGTAACTTTGAACTGTCACTAAATGAATGGTTGTAAGTTAAAGACTGCCTGTACTAAACATCTGCTAAAAATAATGGCTATATGAACAATACGTACAAATGTAGTGTTTGTAGAACAACAGCCCTATGAAGAAACTGTCAAGGAGAAAGCATTACCCCACCTACACTGACAGGACAAGCAAGTTTATATAGAAGAAAGTGAACCCAATTCTGTTCAGCACTAAAGATGTTACCTACTCAAGCAATTAAACATCTGCATGAAAACAACTCAGCTCAGAGAGCACCAGGACTCCACAGGACAATTCTGAGCTGCATATATTCTCTTCCTTGCCAGCTCCTCACTGACATTGGGGTTTCCCATATAGGCATCAAATGCTTCAGAAAGCGTACAAACAAGAGAAATTTGCATGCAGACAAACTTCCACCCAGGAACAGCTGTTCTTTCTGCATGAATGCGTGGACAATACAGCATGTCCACGAGTGTCAGACACAGACTCCAGTAAATGGCACAACTGGATGGAAACTGGCAAAGTGAGCAAAAAATAATAATTATAATGATCATGGATGTGCATCTTATATTAAAAAATAATACCAGCACACCATAGATAACACCAAAGAGCAACTGATGTCCCAGAATTATGTCCCAGAACATACAATGTTGACAATTGCCGTCAAGACTACATTTCTAAGGCCAGCTAGAATGAGGAAAGCGGAGCTTCAAAGCACACTGCTCAATCTAAACCCCAGGAGGAAAGAGATACCTGAATCCGACTGAGTTGTCAACTTGTCCAGCTGCCCACTATTCATGACAAAACACAACATCCTACACAAAGGCTTCAATTATAACATACTGTAAATTATGTCAATTAGAATTTTTTGCAGCCTTGGGGGCAGCATTTAAAACCACAGGACGTATCACAGAAACCCAGGAGAATGTAAGACAGATGATCATATCAGAGACATAAGAGCACAGAACTAGAGCCAATTCAAAGCAGAGGACAGAGCCGCTCTCAAAAACCCAAAGAAGGACCAAACCATCCTCCTCCTCCCAGCAGACAAAGGCGGTACCACAGTTATCATGGTCAGATCACAAACGGCACTGCATCTCTATAAATACCAGCCCAGTGCAGAAACTAGACAACCTGATCAAGAGAACCCTTAATGAGCTAAACACAACAAGTCAAATCATAAAACAACAGTGACAGATGAAAAACAGTGAATCCATCCTTCCATACTTCCATGAATACCCCAAATACACAAGCCCGATATACCTCTTTTGAGGGGTCCTTTGAGTGCTAGTCTAGCATTGATGATGTTGCCTAGTTTGGGTAATGAAACATATGAAAGAAAACTACCAAGCTCAAAGAGCATCAAGCACCTCTCATTTCAACCCTGACTGCAAATATTCTCCTTTATTGATACCTCTTTATCCAAGTGTATTGTTACCAGGATCACCAAAGTACAACACTGGCTTGAACACTTCACAGAAGGGAGTGAAAGTTCTATCAAATCCTCACTACAGGACCTCCAGTAATGGAGGAAAATGAGATTATGGTTTCATTCAGTGTCATAAAACTCTTTACATCCATAGACCCAAAACTAATGAAAGAATCTATGGCAGCAATACTATATAGCACACCTAGCCTTCAACTAAGGTTGTATTACCCACAGACATGGACCTTACCAACCTCTGCCTCTGCCTCTCTACCTACTTTCAGTTTGATGGGCAAATCAGAGGAACGCCCATAGGATCACCACTCTCAGGAGTCATATCAGAGACTATAATGCAGCATCTAGAAACTATAGTACTCCCACACGATCAAAAGAATGGGACAGGAATGTAGATGATACCTTTATCATAATAAAAAGAGACAATTAGAGAAGAGACATGAAACCATCAATAATATCTTCAAAGGGATAAAATTTACAAGACAAGAAGACGACAACCACACACTACATTTTGACATCTCCATCAGCAAAGGGAATGGTAGCAAATTAGAAACACAAGCATATCAAGGGGTCCACCATTAAAATAACAACCCAGTTCTGTAAGAACATTATTCAGAGGACCACAAGCACACTGCAGCAAGGCGGATGAAACAGACACCAGAAGGAGGAAGCAGACTACCTTTACATTTTCCAACAAAATGAAAAAGGTTTCACTAATGCTGCAGGTTGCATCACTGTAAACAATGTCCTGAATATACAGATACAAAATTAATATGTTTTTCCATATTTAACTATTTTAATTAGTTAAAGTTTCTGTCAATTTGGAAATGGGACTGTTAGCTCTTTGCTGGAAGGACATTGACTTTTGATGGCTGGGGTGATGGAAGCTATTGTATAGCACATCTGGGAGCCACCAGTTTGCGAAAAACAGTTGTAGAAATTGCTTGGATTCAACTTCTTTATTTTAAAAAAAAACATCATTTTTACAGCTGACAGTTCCAACTGCTGGGTGCTCCATGAATATTGACATACTGCATGCATGAAGGTGTTTTTGAATGCAGAGCATTTCTTTCTTTCTTTTGTTTTACATGTTTGGATCCAGACTGAGAAGCGATGTATTTCCAGGAAAAAAAACAGGTTTTAGTAATGATTATTATTTCTAGGTAAAACTAATTGCATGTGGTTATATAGATGTGAATCAAATTGATAACATTCTTACTGCTTTAACCTGGGTATCTGTGGAAGAGATTGTCTATGGTGGAGTTATTTCTTTGGCTCAAAAAATTCACGTGGAATAACTTTTAGTGCCTACCAAATCTGGTAGATTTCTCTTTAATCTGCAACCAGCTGATTCCATGAAAGTGTATGATAACAGGAATATGGCACATCGAGATAATTTCAAGATCAAGAAGGCTGTACCTCTGTGACGCACTCCTCTAACAATTGTATTTTTAACTGACAGTTTATGGGGGCAGGAAAATGACCCATTTAAGAAACAATAAGCAACACTCAAGAGGATTATATAAAAATAGGTCAATAGAGGAAGGACCTGCAACAGATAATCAGGCAACATCTGTTTACATCTTGTAGACTCTGCTGTCAAAACCATAAAATATCTATGTGGCATGAGGTTAGATTCAAGTGAGCTTGTTGAACAAAGTGCATGACATAAATTAGACTACAACATGCCTTCTAATCAATTTCTCCCAAATTACAGATATTTAATCATACTGGAGTTTGTAGTATTTGGGGTTTTTTTGTAACACAGTGAAAATATACAATACTATACAATGTCTTTACCGTGACCTTGGACAACATAAAGTAAAAGCATCAACAATATGAAATTAACAATTGTGATATCTATTAATAGAATTTCTACTGAAGGTTGTGACAGATATGAACATCTGTTTAATTTAGATTATTCTGTAATCCTTGGGGATGGTATGTTCAAATCACAGAACCAGTTAAAAAATATCCTAGTATCTTGATTAAGAAACCAAGTCTAGTAGTAGAAAATTGGCTGTGCTTAAGTGAACTACTTTGGTGGGGGTGGGGTGGGAGGAATTGTCCTTAGTTTTTCATAGAAACCCATCAGTTCACAGAAACTGTTTCCACCATTTTGAAAACCATGGAAAATGATTGTCTGAATCTTTTGTTAGAAATAGCTCTGTTTTCGCTGGATAGCTTATTCGTGTGAATTGGCTTTGGAACCAGCAATACAAATATTGATCCTGATTATGTGGGTTCAGCTTATCTTGATCTATCTAGTGGATTGTCACTGAAGGTTATGTCTCCATGTATATCAGTTATAGAAAGGAGTTGGCCCAATGATGTTATTAGGATGACTTGGGATGATGATATTACTAATTCCTTGATACTTATTTGCTTTGAAACTCATTGAATTTGGTACTCAATGCATTTTGACTTGAAAATTTTGTGCCAGCACTTGTTTGTTTGGTACTCAATGCACAAACTAGAAATTGTCAGTGTCACCTGCCTTGTGACTCATTACATTATTCCTTATGGAAAAATTAGTCTGGTACTGATGGTTTTTTATACTTATCATGCCTCCTGGAACCAATTAATGATGAGTACCGAGGTACCACTGTATTACTTCCTTTACCACAGCCCACAGGGCAACCCTCTCTACGTTTTGTGATACAGCTCTCAGAAAATCTGAGGAACAGCATCCATGACCATCTGTGTGTGTGTATCAAAATCTGCAAGATGGTAAGTGTGGCATCACAATCCACATTCTGCCCCTTTTGGACCTGTATTACACATATAACAAAATAGGAAGGGCTTGGATCATGAGGCCTTACCTGTTTTCAACTCTCCCCACCTTCCACACACACAGCGTGGATATCACTAATGCTGAGCCAGAATCGCGTAAAGATCTATAGGTTATAGATCTAAAACTGGGAGGAAGGCACCAGAATGAGAGTTGTATAAGTTAGCAATTATTGTCCAGTATTTTAGAATTACGGTTGCAATCATAACTCAAGGCATTATGTGACTCAACCTGATTTTTCAACATTTTGGGGGGTGGAATTATGAACAGCGCAGTTTATAAATGAATGCTGCAGTCATTAAACAAATCCATATCCCCAATGATCTTTGCCAAAATCAGAAGTAAACATTGGAAACAGAGAAAAAAGTCACAAAATAAGCATGGGGTGCTGCAAACGGCCATAAAAGATGAATTGGTTGCCAAGCAACCCAAATGCAATCACGTCACTGCGGGTGTGTATGTGCAGTCATCGTAACGTTGGAAATAGGTTGTAAGTAGTTCTGGGCAGGTTTGTTATCACTTCAGTCTCTCTCTCTCCTCCCCCCCCCCCACACCTCCAAACTATTTTGAGTAGCTTGCACTTGAAAAGCAAGAAACAAAGAACTGGGAAACAGATTATGTACACCCAGAAGAGAAAGCCCTACATAGCAAGAAAACACCTTGCGTCTGTTCCACTTCAAGACCTTGGGAGAATAGCCAGGTTTTGAAGGATTTTGAGAATGTCATCTGGATGGGCGACATGTGAGGATACTGGGTGAATTAAATTTGTACCTGCAGAACAGAGTTAAAACCAATTTTTTGTTTAGACCTTTTTCTAGGACATTATTTAAAATGGGGAAAAGGAAGAAAGAGCCAAAAAGAAAATCTATTAACCTGGGCAGTGAAGCTGATCAGTGGATGTCTGTTTTACCAGAAAGGCTTTGGGCTGTACCTCTCTCTCATCTGTCATTACCAGGTAAGTAATGCATTTTGAAACAAAATTTGGATAATTGGAAAGAATTGTTTAAACACAACACAACACAACACAACACATAACGTAGCGTAGCATAGCGTAATGTAACATAAGGTAATGTAAGGTAACGAAACGTAATGTAATGTAATGTGACGTAACATATTTAGCATTACCTTTTCAACTTCTTAATATCTTTGCAACACATCTCTTCAACAAGTGTAGAAATAAACGGTGGATTTGCCCAGTGCCACAGATATATCTGTGTGAACTTTAGAGCTTTAGAACATTATATTGTGTTCTGTGCATCTTGTCAAAATGTATCTAAAATAAAAGGATGTTAGTGAAATCCAAACTTTAAACCACCCCTTGAAGAAAAGAAAATCACTAGGGCCGCACAAGGATTTTTTCTTTTCCTTGCTCAGTCTGTAGTGGCAACCCATCCAGTTGGATGGCTGGGATATATCCTTCATTCCATTGAATCTGAGAATCAGATAAAACTTTTTTTTTCCAGTTTAGTTTTCCAATCTCCATAAACCCTGATTTAAAGAAATGCATAAGACTTTCCAGGATAGCTTTAATTGAACCCTATGAAATAAAAGTTGTTCTAGATCCATAATCTCTAAATTAAGGTGTGATGAAAATCACCCCCATTGGGATGATGCTTCAAGAAATACATTAAAGAACCCAAGATCATCACACTGAAACAAATCCTTGCACCATAAACCTCCCAAGGGATGACTGGTGCCAGAGGTACAGCACACCTGATCCACCCAGGGAGTTCTTAGGTAGCATTTACCATATTTGTTACAGAAATTAAAAAAGGATTGTTTTAATGAAGAGAAGTGTGTTTTACCTTACTTTAACATTACAAAAGAAGTCATCCTTTCTTGATGATTACCTGATCACATGCCACCCCTTTGCGTTCAGGTGAGATGTATTATTTATATTTATTACTTATAATAATCTTTGATGGTTTGCTGGGAATTATAAATCAACAAACTCAAAGGGCAGACTTGATGGATCACTAGGTCTGTTTCTGTAGTTAGCTTTCTCTGGTTTTACATCAGAGTAAGAAGAGTTTTAGAGTGAAGTCTGGTACAGTGGTAAGATTTGAAAAGGTTGACAAATGATTAGGATTAGGTTGACTTTGTCTTTAATCCTATATAGGTAGTCATGATGCAATGACATATTGTCTGGATAAGAAGTCAGAAGTCAGTGCAAATGGATCCAAATTGTTGCAGATACTGGATAAGCATATGCATTGGATAGTGCACCCTATTATTTTGAGATGGTCAATAACACAGGTAAATATTTTTGGACTTCCCACTTTGTCTTTTTGAAGGTCTGTTTTTACAACATTAAATTTGCTTATACATTTATTACATAGAATAATACAGGTATCATAAGAAAGAGCAAAATCATTGGATGAAAGTGGTCTATGTTCCATTTATTTTGTGTTAGAAACATTGTGGGTTTTACCAAAGACTGCAATCCAAAACCATTGTCTTCCTAAAACTGTTCAAAATTTATGAAATGTATATCATTGAAAATTAATTAAATATCTTTCTTTCAAACATTTTGGAAATCTTTGGGTTTTTTTTTTAAACTTTTCAGGATCTGACTGTGTTGGAACAATTGGATGCTGGAATTAGGTATTTCGATTTTAGAATAGCTCACAAACCTGATGATCCTTCCATGAAATTATACTTTGTTCATATGTTATATACAACAGTGGAAGTAGAGGTACGTTTTCTTAACTGAATTCTATTGAAATCATTGTTTTAAGTGAAATACACTATTTAAAAAAATATGTGTTGTGAAGTGTCCCTTCTGTGCAGAAACTCAGCTTTTTGGTAGTAATGTACTTCTGGCTTTTTTTCCTGTTCTGGCAGAGTGGAGACTAATGTCATTTATGTTATCAGAATTAGAACACAACTATTTCCTTTGTCCCTAAAAGCTAGATATTGATCTCTCATATAGATAACCCATTACTGTGAACAACTGCTAGAAATATAAACATTTGCCATTTTGTATTCCATTTTTGTTGTGTTATGTTAGGCATTTTTAGATTTATTTTTAGATTTTTTTAGATTTTTTAAAAATTTGTGAACCAACCTGAAGTTTTGTTTACCAGCATAAAACATAATGGGGAAACTAATGTTGGAAGCAGGAATTTCCTGTAGTTCTGTCAGTGTTTTTTTATAGATCGTATCCATACCATGTGCTGCCATTTTGCAGCAACAAAATAAGCTTAAACTCTCCACCAAAAGTAATTTTAAAGTATCCCAAGACTGAGTTATAGAAATAGAAACCGTCTTGTGAAGAAAGAAAACCTTTTGGAAAATTGAATGGCAGATTTTGTTACAATATTATATTAAATGGACTAGGAAAATGCCAGATTAACTTGCTAACATAAAGGCATGTCAGATTTGACAGATACTGCAAACAGATTCTGCTATGTATATTAAGAGTAGCAGTCTCTCACGGCTTCCAAAGTGAGGTTGTCTTGTTTGATTGTTTGCTTCGAAATATGTATATTGGGTTGCCATTTTTTGTGACAGGAAAAGTCATCTGTATTGTTCAACTCATGATACCTTCTGAAGGCTTAAGGTAGTACCAAGCCACTAAACGACTAAAAATAATGATAAAATGTATAATGTTGACAAAATTGTAGTTAATGGGGCTTTATAGCAAAACAATGTTGGACTCTGATATTGAGGTTGGAGAGAGTCAGGAATAGCTGAGACCAGAAATGTTAGCTATGCTTATTTCTGTTAAAATTGGTGATGATTTCTATATGAAACGTAAATACGTGTTACTTATGAACCAAAACCTTTGTGATTACAGTATTATCTAATGCATAGATATAGAAATTTTGAAGATGCAGTTGAATTTGACATGGTTTTCAATGATGAGGTTTAGAAATTTCTAAATTTCTAGTATTATAGAAATACTATAATAGTATTTCTATAATACTACTATTATAGAAGTATTATAGGATCAATACTTCATTTACTGTAGCTTCCATTAAAATGAATTTAAATCAACCCATAACTAATTTGCCCCATTGATTTCAATAGGATATACATTAAATGAAGTTGGTTTGGATAAAACCCAATGCATTATGTCAGGAAGTGGCCAGCTTTCAAGATATGAATTTCCTGATAATCACTGCTTGAATCAACTCCAAAACGTGTGCTTAGTAAAGATTCAGAAATGATTATATTGACTCAGGCATTCATGCCACAGCAGCTCCATGTCACATCCAGTTACATATTTTGCTGTGTTGTAAAATTATTAAGATTTCACAGTGCACTGAACAACAATTATAGCATAAATTCCTACTTAGTTAAAAAAAAAAAGCCCAACTCTTCTGAATAACATGACTAGCAAAATTCATTTGGTCATGCTTTTATGTACCTTCTAGGTGCAAACAATTCTGAACAATGTCTTCAACTTTATTTTTTAATATATTTCAGCATTGTTAGGCTGGAATACTCTCTCTCTCTCTCTCTCTCTCCCTCTCCCTCTCCCTCCCTCCGTCCCTCCTTCATCATTTTGCAGCACATATGACAACTGATTTTTGAGGATCAAGTCAAGAAAGTGACTCCCAAATGATTGGCCAAGGAGTGTTTTGCACAGGAATATTCTGCAGAATATCAACAATCTGTTTAGGATCATGGCTGGAATTAAAGAGCACACTAACAATTCTGGAGAAAAAGAGTAGTGCTGTTCCTGTCTCTTTGGATAATGTTATTTTTAAGAAGGATAGCCTTTTTTAACACAGTAATTTTCTGTTGGATTACAAATACTTATAAAACATGGAAATTGAAGCTAAGCTTTCTAGGAATCACAATGTAGATAATATTTCTTAGTTATGGTAACTTTTAGCTAGATTTTGTATGGTTTGCTAGATGATCACTACCCATTACAACTTTATGTATATCAAAGAGGAAAGAATATACAAATAGCAAGTTTCCAGTTCACATGGAATATCCTGTACAACGAACATTTCCTGGTCTGATAGTATGATAAATAGCATTGAGAAATTTGCCAATTATAATTGATTCATTTTCCTTCTGTCACAAAGCCATGTCTCACACTGCATGTTATCAATCTTACATTGATTTTTATAGGTTGTTCTGTGGGACATTTTACGATGGTTGAGAAACCATCCTTGGGAGGTGGTTGTCCTAGCTTTCAGAAATTTTGATGGCTTGGATGAGAATCATCACAATCATTTGGTCTCCTGCATAAATAAGATCTTCAGTTCCAGACTGTGTCCTAGAAATGTGAGTTGCTTAGAAAACTTAAGTTTTAAGATTTTGAGACTATGAGATTACTTATATTCACTTTGGTATGGTCAGATATTGTATTGAGGGAATGTGGAGTGATCATATACAACTCTGAGTGATACTGTAATACTTGGCAAAATTTGAACAGTTCCTGAGTAATACTAAATGACTCCTGCAGAACTTATCCAATAGAGTTCATCACAGCTGTATCCCAAATCTGTTTGATATGAATAATAGAGTTCCAGTTTACTCTAGTGGTTTAGGCATCAGGCTAGAAAGTGGGAGTCCATGAGTTCTAGTCCCAGTTTAGCTATGAAAGCCAGTTGGGTGACTTTGGACCAGTCATTCTTTCTCTTAGCCCAACTCTCCTCACAAGATTGCTGTTGTGGGGAAAATAGGAGGAAGGTGTGTTACAGTGGTGGGTTTCAAATTTTTTTACTACCAGTTCTGTGGGTGTGGCTTGGTGGGTGTGACATGGCTTGGTGGCGTGGCTTGGTGGGCATGGCAGGGAAGGTTACTGCAAAATCCCCATTTCATCCCGATCAGCTGGGACTTGTGAGACAGAGTATAGATGGGGGTGGAGCCAGTCAGAATTTTTACTACTGGTTCTCCGAACTACTCGAAATTTCCGCTCCCGGTTGTCCAGAACTGGTCAGAACCTGCTGAAACCCACCTCTAGTGTGTTGCATATGTTTGCTGCCTTGAATTATTCTTAAAAATAATAAAGGTAGGATATAAATAAATGAAATGCAAAATGTTATCTTACTCTTCCTTTCAGATTATCCCAACCCTACACAATATGTGGTCAAACGGCTACCAAGTTATTGTGTCTTATGATGAAATAATTCAAGTGATACATCATAGTGAATTGTGGCCTGCAATTCCGTACTGGTGGGGAAATAAGGATACAGCACGAAAGCTTATTGAGGTTTTGGAAAAAAGGAAGCAAAGTGGTCGTCCAGGTATTTGTCCCTTCTGCATATATCGTGTGTATCCTGAATCAACTCCTGAGTTCCCCTCCATGAGCATTCCCACATATATCCACCAAAACTCAGCAACCAGCTTTTGTGATGATGGGCCCAAAACCACAAAAGCAATCTTCAGTTTATGACGATTTGCTTTAGGTCTAGTGATCAGATCAAGAGGAAGTCACCGATGTTCCTCTGTCCCTAATGATATTACTCCAATCTGATGAGATTTCCTGCAGCCCCCCTTTTTTTTTTTGGGCTGGAAACAGGGTTCCAAAATTTTCACATTATTCAGAAATGTGTTTCCATCTTTACAGTCAGATGGATATACAGCATATAGAAATATTTTTTATATGAAAAAAGCTTTAAAATGAGCAGAGCAACATTTGATATACTGAATAACAAGGATGTTGAAAACACCTGTTTTAATTTCTGTTGATTTGGGGATACTCAGCCAGACATTTCTAGACTGAATTTGGGATTCATCCAAAATAAGGTGTAAGACAGGTATATTCTTTCTGCCCCTTAGCTGCAAGTCACCTGAGGGATGTTCATAATGCGTATAGTTTGCAAATAAAGCGAGTTACCATATCCTACTAAAATAAATGGATGAGACATTCCCTTCTTTGGAAAATTGTTGGTAATTGTTACAAGAATCAAATGACAATTCTTATTCCTGTTTTTCCTCCTTCCAGATGGATTATTTGTCGCAGGAATCAATCTTACTGCAGATTTAGGATATATTTTAACAAATATAAACAGCTCTGTTAAAAAAATGACTCTGAAGGCTCTTCCATTCCTAAATTTGTGGGTAAAGAAACAGCATCCTGGATCAAAAAAGGACTGCATTAACATCATTGCTGGAGACTTCATAGAAAAAAATAATTTTGTGGAGAATGTGATAAACCTTAATAGCAAACTGATTTTACAATAACTCTATTTTGATCATGTTTTGAAAGGAGATGATGGGACTAACTGCAAGGATAAAGTAGGATATAATATAGCAAATAATTCACCTCCCTCATATTTTTAACCTGCAGTTAAGTACTTATTTAAAAACTGTATTTATGCATCACTGTAGAAAATGTCATAAGGTTTTTTTAAAAAAAATATTTTATGGAAAAAAATGGTTTTCCTGCAAAATGTGCAGCATCTACAGAATTTTGAAACGTGGAGAACTTTGATCAACTAGTTAGTACTGTATATTTGACTACCTCTGTGCTGTCCCGCTCACTTGCACGCATGTGTAATGGTGCTTTAGTAGGTTTATTAATGTTCCCTGGCAATTCCCTACACCAAAACCTCAGAACTGTCCCAATTAAGTCCGGCCAAAAGCAGACCTATTTTAGTCCACAGAGCAATGACCAATGAGTCCACAGGGCGCTTGGAAGTTTCTCAGGCAAGACAAATCCATCAGGTAAATTGAAATCCGCAACACAAGAGGGTTCATGAAGCAAGAAAAATCCAGAGTTCACAAGGCATGATCGAAAGTCAAGGCACGGTGTCAGTCCAAAGCAAGGCAGGAATCGCAATGACCAGGAAACATGTAGCTAAGGAATGAACATGTTGTCCCCACCATTGTTTCCATCTGCCTGTTGTGTCAAAGAGTGCAGCCCATCAAGAGGGATGAAGCTACTTCCTCATGAGTAATCAGGCTGACCTTCACTGCTCTTGCCTTTTCTCTGTCCTATGTGTTTTTGGATCAGGTGCAGAAGGCAGTTCCTCATCATCATCATTAACCGGTTGCAGCTGCATGCTTTCCCCACCTGAGGCCTCAGGGCTGCCATGCTGCAGCTGCGCTTCAGCCAAATCCTTTTCAGCCAGCTGCCTGGAGCTTGATCAACTCCCCTTTTAATATGGCTGGGACTGGTTCATCCTCCTCCAAACTGACATCTGGAGAGGTATCTGGTAACACAACCAGGGGAGTCATCATACCATCCAAGATCATGCTTGAAAAGAAGTTGTGCATTTTAGTAAGTAATGTTTTTCTCATATACACTTGTGTCATGGCCCCATCAGATCCCGGTTCAGAGGAAGAAGAAGAGTTGGAACTGGAACCATCCGACAGGAAGAAGAAGAGTTGGAACTGGAACCATCTGACAGGGATGGCACGTCTCCTCTCGAATGCTTGGAGAGGCCAGGGGCTGAGAAAGCTGCTGCCCCAGATATCTCAGGCATTGGTGGAGGTGGTCGACTGAGTGGGGAGCTGCCTGCCCTCACAAACATGGGGTAGGATTGTCTGCAGACAGGCAGTGGTGTTGAGAGGCAGTAGATCCCCTCTGATGAAGAACAGCTGCCTCCCCCACTCAATCCAAGGGCATGGAGAGTGGAGCAGAGGCAAACTCAAAGGAGGTCTGCGAGGTTGCTTGCGAGAAGGTAACCCTGCCACTCCTAACAAGGAACACCTGGCTTGGGTTGAATTAAGCAGAGGCCAGGAAGAGTGCCATTGCTAGGAACAATTGTTTGCTTTGGCATGCACTTCCCTGGCCTTGGAAAAATTCTGGTTTGATTTCTGTTTCTGCCTGTGGACTGTGACCTTTGCCTCTTAACCTGTGGGCTTCGACCCTTCCCTCTGGACCCTTAACCTTGTCCTGTGCACCTGGAATCTTGTGTATGACTTTTCAACCTTGTCTTGTGGATTTGCACCTTGTTTTTGGACTTCCTCTCTGCCTTTGTGATTCAGCTCTGGTGATTATTGGCTTTTATTTGTGGGACTGTGAGTGGCTGCCTTCAGGGAAGTTTGGGGTGGAGCTTTGCTGAACGTTGTAGGTCAATTTTTTGTGGACTTAACAGAGCAATAAAGGAACCCATTGAAACCTACCTTTGCCTCAGTGACCTGGGTCATAACAACTTGACAAATATGAGTTAGTACAAAGAACGTAGACAAAGCCGCAATATAGTTAGTTTTGGTTCAGCCATTGTGATTTACAAACAATAATTTGGCTTAGCATAACATATAGAGCCACTTCTGGTTAATTGACAAAATTGTAATATAGCACAGTAAGTAAACTCAAACCACTTAGTTAAGTCAGTATTTTTCAAACTTGGCAACTTTAAGACATATGGACTTCAATGCCCAAAATCTCCCAGCCAGCAGACTGGCCTGGGAATTCTGAGAGTTGAAGGTCACATGCCTTAAAGTTGCCAAGTTTGAATACTATTGAATTGTTTATGCATCTAGCCCAAAACCTGTTGATGTTAAGTAGTACCAGTTAGGATTTTAAGCAAGCTTTTATTTGTAGGGTCCAATAATTGTATATGGGATCTTATGTATGCAAAGTTTTAGTACAAATGAGCTACATTTCCTGAGCTCTGATGAACTCTTAGGAACAAAGGAGGGAAGGCTTAGTGTGTCCTTTTTACATACAGAGGATAATCATAGGCAGAATTGAAAATCTAGCCAAATGACTTGAATGTAAATATAATTAAATCTTTAGTGGCACTAACTGTATACTATAAAACCGTGTTTAAAGAGGCCAGAGACTTAGCAGTATGCAAGACGCAGAAAGCAAAATGCTTTGATTTTTAATTCTATTTTTTAATTTCTCTCAGGTTGGCTAACCTTTTCAAGTATAAAAAGGGTAGGATTCCAGGGTATTTGTTGCTGTATTGGCAGCTGTAAAATGGAAAACTGTATTCAACTTTCTATAATTGCAGCTATAAAATGAGAAAGAAAAATCTCTGGGGCAACCAGCTCTAAATTTTAAGTATTTATTTGGCCAGCACTTTTCAGTTCAAGGTCACACTTGATTTATGAGTGATATACTGTGGATAACACTCCCCAAAGAGTTGGTACCAGGATTAAAGCCACATTTAAAGCCAATTAATTTGTATTAATATTACATTAGCTAAAGTTAATATTATTACTTCTTAGACATTTAATCATTTTCCTTTTGTGTAGCACTGAAACATACAATTCAGTACTGATTTCTGGAGGAATGCCAAGGCTGCACATGGAACTCTGGAAGTCATGCCCCTACATTGTATTCTGTAACTGCAGATGGGTTTCAGTGGTTTAAATTTTCAGGGGGTGAAGGGTGGGGGCTAAAAAAACATGCAAGAAATTAGTCCAAATAAGAGAAGTAGCAATGATGGATGAAGGTCTAGGATAAATTCTGGTTTGGTCAGTTAGCTGTACAAGAAGTTCTCAAAGCCAAGGTAGAATAGAGCTTCAATAAAATATACAATGTCACTACAATTAATCATCATAGAGGGTGATGGAAGAACTGCTCAAAGTGGTTCAAAGAGTTAAGAACTTAGTCTAGCATGCAAGTGCAATGTAGCTGAAATCGGTTTTTTTTTGATTAAATTATATTATATTTTATATTCTTAGATATATTTTTTTTGCTTTGATTTATATGCTGCCCTTCTCCGGAGACTCACGGCGGCTTACAATGCGTTAAGCAATAGCCTTCATACTTCTGTATATTTATACAAAGT
>JANHZT010009986.1:146988-159423 GCA_032468215.1 Stegonotus admiraltiensis | reverse complement strand
AGGCTATTGCTTAATGCATTGTAAGCCACCCTGAGTCTCCGGAGAAGGGCGGCATATAAATCAAAGCAAAAAAAAAAGTATCAATCCCAGAATTATTCCTCCAAATCCCCTAGCTTTCTAGTCCTTAAAAGTTTTGCATGGATGTTTTTATATAATATATAATACATATATTTTATATGTGCTTCTTTATTGACTTAAATATTGATGGCAGTTTCAGTCATGAAAACTGAAGTTATATGTATGGTATTGCCAATACCTTGGAGGTGATAAAAAAATCCTTATACGGAAATGTCAACATACACAAAAACTGTTTGAACTTAGCTATGGATATTTATAATTGTATTTAATTATTATGAGAACATTGATGTTATTAAACATCACTGCTTAAGTTTTGTTTTGCCTTTATGTACTATAGGAAACAGGATTGCAATATAAAAGGTTTATGGCTTATCCCTGGATTTTGACTGTTACTTGGCCAGTGGACATGGTAAAGTAATTATTCAATATATACTCAACCCTTTATTTTGCTGGAATTTATGTAGGGCTACTCAATAGACCGTATGCAATACATGTAGTGACAGTAACCAAGATTGCTGCAAACTTTCACAAGATTCCAGGATCTGTTCAGTATATGATAAAAAGGTTTGCATTTTCTAAAATACCAGTAGGGTTTCACTGGTTAGTTAGTTTTTATCATGTATTTTTAAATGTAATTCTTACGAATGATATTCTTTATGTTTCTCCATTAACTGAAAATAATTATATTGCTTACTGCACCTTCTCCTCCTCCCTTGAATCAAATGCAATTATTTTTATGTGTGCTGGCAACATGTGGTCAGTTGCTAACAAAATCAAGAAAAATACATGCAGGCTTCTTTAATTTTACCTTGCTGTACTGTTCATTCCACCTCATATCTTCACAGTTCGGAGACGTAGGAAAGGTCTGAAATGCTGGATCTGAAGTGAGCCTTCTCAGAGCTAATTGTGAGGGTTGGGGGCACCCTTTAAAATAAGATAACAACAACTTTCTTTCTAATAAAGTGGATAGTGGCTGTCTATCAAATAGACTACTGTTCCCAGGCATGTAGGGTATACACCCAGTTGCTGTAGATGTATCAACCTCATCATATAAAATCAGCAATGAGAAGTCAACTGTTTGTATGACTTCTTTTTCATCTGCAGCTTAATCTTAATCTTATAACTCATCTAGGCATAAGTGTGAATCTTCTGCTTAATGAAGTAAGGAGCCAAGTTGTGAATATAAGGAGATCTTTACTGCTGAGTATTGGTTGGAAAGCTTGAACTGATTGACAAAGCTGGGTCTAACGTTACAGTCATGGTTTATACCAGGGGTGGATTCTACTTACATTTTCTACCAGTTCGCAACGGGATCACACACATATGCTTGCTTTGCTCACGCATGTGCCTTCTGCGCATGCGCAGATCGCCAATGACAACATCCGGGGCGGTGGGTGGGGCCTCCTGCCAGTTTTACTACCGGTTCTTGTGAACTGGTCTGAACTGGGGCCAACCCACCACTGGTTTATGCTAACTATGGCAATCACTCATTTCAAGAAAGAACTGTATGCTATGTACAGTGATAATTTTGCATGTTATTAAAGGCATTTAGCAAGTCCAACTGGGAGAATCTTCTAAAATTCAGTGTCTATAAAGTTTTAGCCCCATCATACTGAATACAATTGCTTTCACGTGTGATTCCAGATGTCAAAGCCCTGTGTGAACTTTAAATGTCAAAGCGTTGTCTTCTGCACTATTCCTGGATGCCTTGAATTCTTTTCCATCAAATTGAACAGCTTTGTATCAAATGTTCTCAGATCATAGCCTATTTTTACATTTCTTTCAGGGCAATGAAGACTATCCGCTCATCAAACCAGGGTCCTATTGGAAGAAATTCAGAACAAATTTTTGTGAATTCACTGCAGTACTAGTCCAACAATGTCAGTATAGCATTTTGTATGACAGCTATTTGATGGATACAATCATCTCTCTCCTTACGGGTTTGGCAGATTCCATGGTCAGAGCGTTCAGGCATACCAGTACATTGGCAGGTATGGACAACAGTATGCACTATTACTATTTTGTAGTTGGAAGCTTGATATCCTACACAGTTGAAATGGTGAAAACATAGAGATTGTTGGTAAAGTTAGAGTAAAAAAACCCACCTCTGGTGGCAGGTACATAGCAGTCTGAAAATAATTCATCAGTTGACCCTTTAACAGGAGCATTGTAGCACTTTGTAAACCTGCTTTCCTTTATGGAACTTTATGCAATTCAAAAACTAAGGAATATAGTGCTAATATGGAAAATGTTATCATCCTTCAGTTATGGAAGATACGAAAAACTATCTAGTCTTTAACCAAAAGATTTTTCTAACATTTGTAATTGGCTGTTACCCACTGATTCAAACACTGGGGTAGTGTCCCATCTATTATTTGTTATTATAAAAGAAAGATCCTGTTGAACTCAGATTCCATCTGTTTGTGCATTGGAGGAACTACCTAGTGATACATAATCGATAACATCACTGATGAAACAACAGGTGCTGTCCAGACAAATAGATAAAATAGAAATATAGATAGTCAAGATCATTGTGACATGGCAATGTTTATACTTACTTTTTCAAACATTCTTTGTCTTGGAGTTTATAATAAGAAAGCATACCTTCAGGCTACATACCTGAACTCTTTCTGGTTTTTCTTTTTCTCAAATAGCCTTCAGACTAATGGAAGATCTCTTACTGCCTAAAATGCTATAACCTAAGGTCTAGGACTCATTGCCATTTTTGATCCTGAAATCTCAATGCATTTCAAAAAATACATAGCTCGAGAATGTGGCCAGTTGGAATGCTTCACATCCCAGTTTCTGGAGATTTGAGTTGCATATTTCTGGTATTATTCCAACCAGTGTGTAATTTCTCTTGGCACCTTTAAAGGGTTTATGCCTATGTGTTTTATTCCAGAGGGAATGAAGTTGAGACAGGTTGCTCAAACTATGGGCCTCAGCTTCATGTGTCATGAATTCACCCTTTAGAACTAATACTTAGGAGGTACTTTCCAGTTCTTCCATATTAAAGAAGGATTTGTTAACAGCCTGTTGTGGTTCTTAGGTTGACTGATTATTTTTACTCTCTGTAGATAAAGCTGAATGGTAGATAAGAAAAAAAAAAGTTGAAGGAGTAGCCAGAAATGATGCAAAATACCAACCTAAGATGATGGATCATATAATGGAAAGTTTGTTCTGAAACTACTGTAAACTATAAAACAGGCATTCAAAATAAATATATATTAAATTAATACTGTGTTTCCCTGAAAATAAGACCCTGTCTTATATTTTTTTGAACCCTGAAATAAGTGCTTGGCCTTATTGCCATGTGCTCAAAAGCCCGATTGGGCTTATTATCACGGGATGTCTTATTTTGGGGGAAACAGGGTAATAGATTTAAAGTTACAATAACCAGCATGATTATGGGGACCTATCAAACATAGATTGCTGGAGAATGTATTGTGATGGTTATGTTATGTTAATTGCAGTAAGGTTTATGTTGGAAAGAGCTTGGCAATCAACCCAAATATCATCAATTGAATGGAAAAAGAGGTTGCGGACTATTAAGTAAATAACAATTTAATAATGAATTATTATTGTAATAATTTCTGAAATAACGACCCCTTATAAATACAACTATAAGGGAAAAATAGGGGTCAACTCTGAACCGAACCTAGCAGAAGCCATTTTCCTCTTCTTCAGAGTGGGGAGGGGGGAAGGAGGCTGGAATGCTTTGCTAGATACAACACAGAACTTTCTTGTGGGAACCAAGGTCATCTCTACAGGTGATGGATAAAGTCGGGGTGGAGTGCCTGGAGAGCCTGCTAATTGACCTAATTGGCCAATGTGACCTGTGACATTTGAGGAGGGAGTTATTTTCTATTATAATTATACAGAAATTGCAGGAAATGTTTAGAGCTGATTTTACACTTAAGCGTGCCAATATGATGTACCCAATAAAGAAGTTCTTTGAGGAAGATCCTAGCCTCAGAGTCCTGATTTGCTTGGGTTCATTAGTCGGAGCCTTGACATTAGGTTCCAATAATTTTTATGTCATATGCTTTGCTGTAGCATTAAAATTATTATTAAACAATAATTTAATAATAACTTTAAAACAATTTTAGATATTTGATAAGACAATATTAGTTTCCTAATTTTTGAACTTTAGTATACTGGCTAAGGCAGTATAAAATAAAAAGTAGGAGACCCCTAGAGTCCCAGGCCCATCTTAGGCACAAACCCAAACTGGTGAGCTGGACCAGTCATTGTCTCTCAGCCCTAGAAAGGAGGCAATGGCAAACCTGAAAAACCTTGCCAAAAACCCTGTAGAGACTAATCTAGGCAAATCTCCAGGCATCAGCACTGGCTTAAGGCACAAAAATTAATGTTTTTTGGGAGGTTAGTTTGAGAAGGGTTTTTTTTGCTAGAATTTTATGAGTTTGATACTTAGTGATAAATTCTTAAATTAAACAATTTGATACAGAGATGCATATGCACATACACGCCCAAGGGTTTTTTGCAGCTAAAAAAGTAGTGTCAAACTTCTGTTGAAAAAATAATCCAGTGATAGGCATAAAGTATAGTCACACCTAAAGTAAGTTATTTGTGAGCTTTCCTTTCTTTTTTATTCTAGGTTTCTAAATTCGTATTGTTAAGATTCTAGACTTGATTTTGGTATTGTATTTGTTTTTGTTTCCAGCTATGAAGCTTCTTACAGCACTTGTAAATCTAAATCTAAATCTCGAAGTAAGTAAAGATAACCTGGAAAGATTATATGAGGTAGAAAAGAAGAGGATCGTGGGAAAGAAAATCAATTCTAGACTGGACCAGCTTGAGAGAAAAAAGAGAGAGGTGGGGCAATGTTTCAAGGGGAGATAAAATGTAATTCATGAACTTGAGACAACGTTACTAAATTTGCCATTCAGTGCCATTAGCATTTAAGCCTCTGATTGGGATTTGCATAGCACAGCCATCCCTGGTTACAAAAGCTGCCATTTATTGGAGAATTATACTCATATGATGTTATAAGAGCTGAAGAATGGTTAGGGATGCAGGTGTTAAGATCTATATGGCATTGAGCCATTATATCTGAAATTAATATCTACTGGGAGAATTGTGACTTTCCCCCCTTTTCCATACTATGAAATGGCAAGCATAGCTTGCTAAGAGGAAAAAGAAGTTGAGCTTGCTTTCTGCCATAGATAACTGTCCACGGAGGAAATACTGAACATGATAACTATAAGAACTTCTTCAAAGTTTCCTGATTTTTTATATACTGCTTTTCTAACAAAGTCTATGGCAGATTTTCCTGGCCTGGTAACCTCTAGGAGGTGTGTTGGAGTAAACTCCTGTTATTCTCAGCTAGCCTAACTGATGTTGATGGAAATTGTAGTTCATTATATTCAGATTACTGTATGACTGCTCTGTTGGTACCAGCAAATTGAATATAGCCCAGCAGGTGGGGATCACGAGAGAATGGAAGGAAGGAGAAAGAAAATTGCCCTAAGAGGGTATCTGCTTTAAACGTAGCTTCCACAATCCTCCTTAGATTCTGCCAAATTGTAGCTTTTAAGATGACAGAAAATGACGATGTGAAAAACTAGTAAAGCATTAATTTAATATTAATTTAATGTATATTTAATGTAAATGTAAACTAGGTTAAAAAACATTTAATGGACAATTGAATGTACGGTAATTACAGTGAACTCAAACCTCATTTTTTATCCTGATATAACTACATTTTGGGAGAGTAGCCAGTGATGAAATCCTCTGAAGTGAAAGAGTGGCCTGAAAAAAAAATCACTGGATTAAAGCCTTTCCTATGTGGAGGGGGAAACACCCTCATTTTTTTTTTCATTTCAGTATGAACAGAAATCTCTGGAAGTAGAAAATATGATGAATGCGATTTTTAAGGGGACCTTTTTGCCACGTTGTCGGTAAGAATGTTTATGTGTTTCCAAGAGTCTAATTTATTAAGAATAGATTGACTGAGAAGCTTATTTGCATGTAATCATTTGAAATTGCAATATAAAATTAACAATATTCAAGCATTAGGATAAATTGTATTAAGAAGTACAAGACATCACATGACACCTGATTTCAGCTTGCATTCATTCTCTTTATCCTTATGCTGTTGAGAGATTTGGTAAAAAGAGTCTTCTGCAGACTTCAGGTATTATATTGAAATACAGTGCCTGAACAAGACTATAGTGTCGTATATTTGAGTGGTTTCATCAAGAATATTCAGAGCACTTCACACAGTTTTATAGTGTCCTTTTAGTAAAGATTATTTATAGCAGATGGTACGAAGTATAGAATATGTAAGAATGTATGAACCAGCTCATGGAAGATCACAAATATTGTTTTCATTTTTTTAAAGTGATATTATTCCAGAAATCCGGGCTATTTGCATTGAGGAAATGGGCAGCTGGATGAAAATTTATCCTGATACATTCCTAAATGATAGTTACTTGAAATATCTTGGATGGATGCTGTATGATAAAGTGAGTTCTTTTATTAACAACTGAAAAAAATATCAATCTCCTTTTTCAAAGATTAAGTTAGTGTTTTCGTTCATACATGCTTACATGATAATCTTCCATTGAACAACAAAACTAAATTTGAAGAATAGGGTTAAAGACAACACACTTAATGTTATTCTGATTTTTCCTTTTTCCAGTTTAGAAAGCCAAATAGAAAAGCAATATAAATTTAAATCAAAACTGTCGCTGAAACAATTGTCTAGTTTTGTTACAAGACTGATAATATGATTGGTTTTAGGTTGGAGCACTGCTGCTAAAAATCAGGGCATCATGAGGTTAGAATAGTCCATTTCAAATTCAAAGTGTTCCAAATTCAGAATATTTTATATACACTTCCATGGTTTATTCTTGACACAGATTGCATATCCAAAAAATCAAGTACAAGGAAGAGTATAGGCCAATACTGCAAATGCAAATGCAAATGCAAATGCAAATGCAAATGCAAATGCAAAAATATAATTGTGAATCCAAAGCCAAGTATCCCTGCTGTCCCAAATTTAATGACACTTATATAAATCTTGGCTAAGGTAATATCCCCAAGCCATACATGTTCATGTATTAAAAAAACTACCCAGAAAAGTACACATATCTCAATTTGTTCCAAGCTATCTCCCAAATTGTAGGCAAAGAATCATAAGCAAAGCAGTATGTTGAAATATTTTATCTTTGGTGTGGACAGGTTTTGCTATCAAAAGATTGGCACCTGAAGAGTGAGTCTCCTGCCATTGCCTACTGAGTAATACTGATATCTGTATAATTTCACCTGTGCCTGTAATTCCCACTCGGTTTTACTTTTCCTTGTAGCATCCTGAAGTACGGCTGAAGTGCCTTCAGGCACTACAAGGAATATATAGTCAAAAAGAGGTTGTTTGTAAAATGGATCTATTCACTAGCAGGTTCAAGGTAAGTTAAAATAAGCATTTCCCAATATGAACTTGTTGATATTAGGAGTGATTATTTTTAGAACCAAACTAGACTCACTACAGGCCCTCAGATTTGGGAAGAAAATTAGAAACACAAATCGCTTCATTGTGAGTGTTCAGTATGATTTTTTCCCCATTGCACAAACACATATTTCAGGGCTTGGATGCTGAATAATATATAAGCGTATTTTTATTATATTTCTCTGCCACCCATCTTATGACTCTGAGTGGCTTACAATAAAAAGTTGTCAGAATATAAAAGCATAATAAGAATAAACTTAAAAACAGAATTAAAATTAAACGTGCACTATTAAAAGTGGAGAGAACACCTGAGAGTATTCTCTCCACTTTTAATAGTGCACGTTTAATTTTACCAACCATCCCCAGGGTTCACCCTCCTGCCATTTGACAGAGCCAATTAATAGTTTAATATATTAGGTTCCTGTACATCAACTTTTGTCCTTTGAAAGTACGCATTTGGTAACTTTTCTCATTCAACCTTGTTGTGATATGATTCATTTAGTAAAAAAAAAGAAAACAACTACGGTTAATTCAAAATCACTTATTAAATTGTTCTAGAATTTCATCTGGAAATAAAAACTATTTCTGCAAGGCATGTTTTATAAAACTAATGAAGAAGAATTACCAAATTTTGTTGTAAGTGATTCCGATTATTAGAACCGATATCTCTTCAACCATTTCTACAGCAATATGTTTCACCTAATATATTTGGAATCAATAGCTTGAGATTTGTGTATATTTTGAACCAGGACTCCAAATATTCCAAGCCTGTAGGGGGTGCTACAAGCCATCCATTGCAAATTCTAAACAGCATTCAAGCTAAAACAAAATAAAAGAACAGTTGTGGGTTGTTGTTTTTTTACTCCACACAATATAAGGTTTTTTTCCCTCAGACATGACTTAGCAATGAGTTATTTTGCTGTGTATGGTTCTTTTGAAATCCCCAACTTTTGTTGCAATTTAGTTGAAATTGAAGGAGCAGTTAATTCTAACTGAAGCATTGTGTCAAAAGGATACATTTCTGTAGCAAAAAGCTACAGAATAGAGAGTATTCAATCTCTCTCTTGTTGCTTTATATCCATTTAGGATCGAATTGTGTCCATGGCTCTGGACAGGGACCATGAAGTAACAGTTCAAGCTATGAAACTCTTGATGGTTATGTCACAGTAAATAACCTTTTCACTTAACTATGATATGATATTTAATGGGTGTAAGATGCAGTTTTGTAACTAGTTAAATCCTTATTAGCATGCCAAAAATGCAGTTGTCCTTAGATCATTGTAAAGTTTTACTGCATAATTGAGATTTTCTCAAAATCTGAACCCTAATGGAATAACAATGAATTACAAGTGTTCTCTGCAAATACATTAAGTATTATGCTTTATAGGCAAATACTTTTTTTAAAAAAATGTGCACAAGTTTTTTTCAATTAATTTTTTTACTACTCTAACTTGCTTTTGTTACTCTTAGATTTCAACCAGATAGGTTGAACAGACAAGATGCTTTTACCTTTTTTTTAATCTGCAGTTTTAATTCTTCACAACAGTGTTTTGAAACATCATCTGTATGTTATTGCTATAGTCTATATTTAGCTGTGTGAATATGTCACTACACCAAAAGTACCTGAAGCATATATTGCTGCTTTAAATGCCAGAATGGGGCTATCTGAATATACTACATTACTATATTGATTTTTCCATAGATCACAACTGAATATAATCAAGTTGAGTTTTAATTTCTTTAAATAATACCCTGTGGTTTCTTAGTTCGATTCCTATTTTGCTTGGTCAAGTATTAACATAAAGTAGAGCACTTTCAGAAATATAGTAATGAATAATATCAGTTTCTTGCTACAATTCTTCTTTTTTCTGCTTTGCGGTTGAGACGTGGATAGCATTGTACTGGCAATTTCTATTGGAGACAGAGGACTCTTGAAAACAGCAGCATTATGTCATCTATAGATGACATTAATTTCTAGCAGTTAGAAACTAGAACAAAATACATTGCACTTATCATTATACTCATGTCGATCCTGTACTAGGAGGAGTAATGTGCTTTTGTTATCATACAATGTTGTTGTATCCATTAATGTTACACTTGTTCAACTTCTGAATTGACAAATATTGCACTGGCACTGCAGCTGCTGAGCACTTTTGTCTTTGCATTTGTTCTGTTGTTCATTTAAACAGTGATTAGCTAATGTCCTGTCTAGAAATAAATCTCGTGTCTTATCAGGTCAGGTAAATCTTGTTCAAATAAAAAGGGTTGCCTCTGGATAAGTATGCAGAGGGGCTGCAGCCTGAAACTAAGTACAGGTAGTCCTCACTTAACAATAGTCATAGGGGTCAGACTTTCCATCATGAACAGTGCAGATGTAAAATGTGACATCACATGACCATGTTGCTTAGTGATGGAAATTCTGGTACTTAGTTACTGTCATTAAGTGCATCATGGCAGGTCATTAAATGAGGGCAATTACAATCTCCTGCCATCGTTCTCATTGACTTTGCTTGTAAGAAGCTGGCGAAGGAAGTCACAAATGGTGGTCGCATGAGCGCAGGATGCTTCAACTTTGTCTTTGTTGGATCACAGTCATGTGCCTATGGAAATAGTGTGATCCATGTAGTATAAGGATCAGTCATAAGTACCACTGGCTCAGTGCTCTTGTAAGTTCAAATGGTTACTCAACAAGTGATTGTTAAGCAAGGATCCGCTTCCATTAGACCTGTGAGAATTATTTGAATTGATGCTTTAATTATGTACTGTTACTTCTTGGTTGTATCATTCATCATTCCAAAGAATCAAAGAATCAGCCTTGAGAGTCTTCTCAAGCAATTTGCACATACATGTCTATGCCCAGGTGTCCTCTGAGTTTGGTAGTTTTCTTGCAGAAGTTTCATTACCCAAACTAGGTAACATCATCAGTCCACTAATGAAATGTCTGCAAGAAAACAACCAAGCTCAGAGAGCAGGAAGGACCCTTCATTTCAACGTCAAGGTACAAATATTCTTCTTTATTGAAATATTTGTTGCACAAATTAATTACTTTCTAAAAAGCCAGTCTGTTGGGTAACAAGTTTAGGCTGCTCATTTGTGAAACTGGTATTTTTGGTTAAGAAGTTCTCATACAAGGCACGTAATAGAATGTCAGATGCTTTGTTTGCAAAATGTTTAAGTTCTTCTACAGAATATCAATTTTTACATGTTGTCATTTTTATATAACAATGTAAAATATGACAGAACTAAAACAGGACAGCCTGTGTATCGCAGTGCACGGTTGACCTTTCATTACATCTATAGCTCAGAAAAACTTAAAAATTATTTTCATTTTTCAGAGCAAGTTTGATCAGCGATAACAATTTAGAAAATTTTGTTTACTTCTCTCAACTTATCCTGTTATTTATTTACTTTTCTTTTTTGCTAACAGTGACTATCATACTTTGCTGTATGAAGTAATTTATCTATAAATGCTTCTGATTATAATCCTGGGACCATCAATAATCCTGGGACCATTATAATCCAGAACCAACCCTGTCAAATATGTTTACAGTCTTACAACACAAAGACACCAGCATCAAATGTAAAATAGTAGCTGATTTTCAGTGCTTGTTAAATAAAATCACAGGGGGGAGAAGGTCATTAAATTAATATACAATTTTAATTATATGGCATACATTTAGCTTATTTTGCAATTAAGTGAATAAAATGTGAGGCAGAGAAAAATCAGTTATCAATTGTAGTTTTCCGCTGTACTATTGCATGCATTTACCCATCGCTAAACCCTATTCAATATATTGTGACTTGCTTCTGAGAAGACATGCATATGATGCTGTCAGAATACCAAACATCATATGTTTTGGTAAACCATGTTTAACATTAGATTTCTGTATAGGAACTGTGAAGATGCCTTATCATCTGAAGACTGTGAAAACCTGTACCAGTTTGTTTATAGCACCCACCGACCATTGGCTGTAGCAGCTGGGGAATTACTTTACAAAAGGTATTTTATTTATTTATTAAATTCATCTGAGACATTTCACTCTGAAAAGTGACTTTTTTCGAGGATATTTGCCTTTTTTTTTGTAAACAAGTTTTATTAAAATTTTTCTTTCATCTTACACATTTTATGAACAGTGTTCATAAACACTTCATAAACATCTTATACATCTTATATATATATTAATTTTTATAATCTATTCCAATCTTCCCACTTTTTTCCATATTCATCCCTTTTATATAATTCTTTATTACAAATTCATCATTTTTCACCATATCTTGTTATTTCATATCTTCCCACCCCAAAAATACATTTACATTTTTCTAATTTCAGCCATAATATTCTTTTTCCATATTTCTTTATTTTATCTTAATCTCTTCTTAGTAAATAATACATAAACAGTATCACTATCCGCCCTTTAATTCCTAGTTTCTTATAATAACATCAATTAATTATCTTATTTCTCCTTTTGCAGAATATATTTCTCAAAATCCCCATACCACTTTTTAACTATATACAATATACATCAACATATTCAATTCTTACATTGAACCCTTTAACTTAATTGACCATCCACATCTTATCTTAATCTCTTCTTAATACATAATACATAAACAGTATCACTATCTACCCTTAATTCCTAATTTCTTACAATAACATCAATTAATTGTCTTATTTCTTCATTTACAGCATATATTTTTCAAAATCCCCATCCCACTTTTCAACATTTCAGTTTTGTCTCTTAATTTACTGTATTTTTCGGAGTATAAGACGTACTTACCTTTTTTGGTTTTTTAAAAAAGTTTTTTTTATTTTTTAGACAAACACACATACAAACATACAATGTATTTTCTTTGAACAGAGTATTTGGCTGGTTCACAAATTTAAA
>JANHZT010009986.1:108215-126621 GCA_032468215.1 Stegonotus admiraltiensis | reverse complement strand
TTTGGCTGGATTTCTATTACATCCCCTCTAGCCAATTGGTTGGGGGCTAACTGTCACAGAGGGCGGAACACCCAGGACGAACCCTCTTTCTGCGAATGGGCCGTGTTGGGTCTGGGACGAAGAGGCCAGTGGCCCATTCCCCACGGCAAATGACTGAAGGCGTGCCAGCTGAGGAGATAAGTCAGGGGAGAATTACCTGAGAAGAAACGCCCGAGGAGAATGAAAAGTCAGAGACTAAAAGTCCCATTCTGCTCGTTCAGTGACTGTTTGAATTTAAAACAGTTGTGTAGTACTTATGACTAGTTGTTGAAATTCCAGCCATTGCAGAGCCTCCGCAATCACAAGATTGCAACCCAGATGCTTGGCAACTGGCAGGCATTTCTAACCGTTGCAGTGTCCTATGGTCACATAATTACAATTTGTGACCTTCCCTGCTGGTTTCCTACAAGTAAAGTCAGTGGAGAAGTTGGCAGGAAGTCAGAAATCTTAGATTATATAAATCTAACAGATTAAAACAATAAAGGGGTATATCAGAATGAATGCATCAAATGAGCAGTAACTGTTTTAGACAAGTATTTAATTAAAGTATTTATTATATATGTAAATAATAAAATGAACTATATCTAAATAGTACACCTAGGAAGATAATTTGTAGTGAAAAAGTGGCTGCAAGAATACCTAATTATTTTTCAATGTTCCATCCCATCTTGGGCATATATTTTGCATGTGAAAGATGGTTTTGCAACTCCAGATTTAATTTGCTACAAACTCCACTTCCAAAGCAAAATTTAGAAGAGAACAATTTTATCAACTACATTTTATTTATATACGCTATTCTGTCCTCTACTTTTTAAGGGCATGAACTAAAATTTAAATCTGCAGTAATGTATGCTGTAATGCAATACAGTAAATAAAAATAGAACTTCGTCAAGATTAAAAGAAAAATATACTGCTTTTTAAATGAACAGTTAAGTACTTATCAAGAAGTCTTTGTAATCAGCAGCACATAACTTGAGACAAATAATTGCTCTTTCTGGTACTTATGAGAGTGTATTTTGTGCTCATTACAAAAATCAGAACCCTTGTTTGAAATGGGAACAATTTTTTTCCAGCAAATATTTCAATGTCTTTGCATGCTAATGATATCTTGTTCTCTTGTTCTCTTCCCTAAACTTTCTGCTCTTGATTCTCATCTGTGCCATTCACATTCTTGTTCAGCTTGATGAGATTCTTAAAATATATAATTGGATTATTGTATAAATTGGTTTATGCTTGCATCCTGAGCAAAGAATCTGTTGGTTCCATGCCAAATATGTCTTCTTGGGGATTGTTTTATTGCCTATAAACTTTAAACCAATGTCTGTGATCTGCAGCTGTTTCAGAAGCATGTTGAAAGCCAAGGTGATGGCAGCAATAGCAGCAATAACTTGGATTCCTCCACCACCTCCTTCAACAACATTAAAGAGCTTGCCCGGCGCTTTTCTTTGACATTTGGCTGGGACCAGGTGAAAAGTCGAGAATCAGTAGCTATGATACACAAGTATGTGCCAATTACATGTTGTCCCTTAGTCTTCTGCTTGAAGGATGTCCATGTTGTAAATATCCTTTCTGTTTCCATTTCTTCCTTACTCCTGTTGAAAGGGAAGGTATTGAATTTGCCTTCCAAGGGGCAGCTGGAATGGAAGGGAAGTGCCTACCTCCTAACTTAAATTTTCTCATCCTCCTCAGTGAATTCTCCAATAAGCTTCTAAAGCCTGATAAAAGACTTGTGTAAGTATTATTTTTTATTTTAGTTCCTCTGGGAAAACAAGTTGAGTATTACAGGAGCCAATATATAAAGAAGTTAGTGGGGATTGACTGAACACAGTCATAGGAAGTTGCACAGAAAAAGCATAAAATATGACACTATTCGACAGTTTGCCCCTGAAATGTTGGTGCACTTACATTACATTTTATATTTAAAATTTTGTGAAAATTCAACAATTTAAACATACCTATATTATTTTAGAAATCCAGGCATTGTCAAGAATGATGCATTTGCTGTTGCGCTATGTGTTTTGTTTAGTGGTCTGGCTAGTTTGGTCACTAGGCTAGAAAGCATAAAATTGTGAATTTAAGTCCTGCCTTAGCCATGAAAGCTATGTGGGTGACTTTGGGCCAGTCACTCGCCGTCAGCCCAATCCACACACAAGGTTGTTGTGGTGGGGAAAATAGATGTTTGATATGTTTGTTGCCTTGAGTTATTTCTAAAAAAATAATAAAGGCAAGATATAAATAATAAATTAACACATGTGCCCAAATAAGAGGTGTAGCTGTGTTTTACCCTTTATTTGATTTTAGCTTTTTTAAAAAAAAGTGTTCAGGTTATATACATTTGCGTTTACACTGAACAGATGAGGTTTCCCTTTTTTTAGGCTGACCTTTTGGTAACTCTGACAATGATAGATCAATGGAGATGAACATGTTTCAATAATGACTGTATATTTATATGTATTTATGCATGCAGAAGAGCAGGTGTTGATGAGCAAGTCATGAAAAATGATTCTGTATTTAATGTCTAGGTTAGAATACATAATTAAGCAATTGAATATAATTTGGAACCAGCCACAATAGAGTAAGTTTTCTTATTAATTTATATACCACTTCGTTTAAAAGTGCATAATGTTTACAGGGAAAAAAAGATCACACACATTGCTATTAAAATCCAGGATAGTTAAATGTCTATGGAGATTCTCAATCATCCAGGTCATGGTTGTCCCAAAGGTGCTTTTCCAAAAGGCAACTGGATTTTCTTGGTTTTTTTCCTTGAAAACGTTTCGCCTCTCATCCAAGAAGCTTCTTTAGTGCTGACTGAAAGTTCCTGGGGTGAGAAGCGAGGTTGGAGATTTCAAAGATCCTGGAGCACTGGGGAATTACCAATGATCTTGTTGGAAGAAATGTCCATCTGGGTTCAGTTCCAAGTGGGAAGAAAGACACTGGAAATGTGGAGACTGCTTGGAAAGATGATTTATTGGTGGACAGGACCACATGGTTTGAGTTCCTGGACAAAAGGAGCACATGGGTGAGAGAGGGAGAGAGTTTTATACTCTCTGTTGGGCTTTGAACTTGCTTCCTGTTCCTGTGGCAAGAAATGCATCCTGATTGGTTGTCAGACTCCCATGGGGCCATGCAGGGTAATTTTGTAGGTTGTCTTGAGTCCCAGGCTTGGTTGAATCTTCTCAGGTGTCATGTGGTGAGATGGGTAGAGGGCTAGTCCTATTCTGTTCTGAGGGTGAAGGTCTTTGGTATTGTAGATAAGCTGGCCCAGCCTTTCTGGGGCTATTAAAAAAGGTGGGGGCTGCTTTCCAACAGCATGTTTCCTTTTCTCATTCAGAGAGGTGTAATATTCTGCCTTCTTAATATTTCCTAGAATATTTCATTCTTCTAGGACAGGGGTGGGTGCTAACTTCCTACAATCTGTTGTCACATTTTGGATGAGAAGCGAGGTTGGAGGTTGTCACATTTTAAGTCTAATTTATATGTAATATCATGAGTATTTGCATCTTTTCTTAAAGAATGTTAATTAAAATAGGGAAAAAGTAACTTAATGGTTTTTTCCCCAATCTTCACATTCAGATATAGTTATTTGCTAAGATATGTACCCGAAACAGCACTTTGTAAAGAAGATACTTGGTACTCAGTGGCTTGGTACAGAACTACTTTGTTGGCTAGTGATGATGATGAGAATTCTGCTATCAGCAGCTCACAAGAGTGGCCATCTGTTAGCATTACTAGGACATCTTCTTTTAAAAGAAAGTTATCTGAAGGTATGACATTTCCAAAATATGTATAAAAAGCTTACATTTGGATCATAGGATTGATGACATGTCAACATTTCTGATATACCACTTCAAGTAGGATGATTTTAGGCCTCAGTAATACCTGTATCTTTCTGCTTCAATGTTCAGTGAGATACATGGCTGAAGTATGCTAAAGTATGAATGATGAAATTATCTGTTTCAGGATCTTGGTCTAAAATGAGTCACACAGACAGAGCAAATAGGACTTCTGAGACTCATCATCCATCTTGCCTGCCTTCCTTAGGACTGAGAAACAGGAAGAGGCTAAAATCTCATGATAGTTATCACCAAGAATATTCCCTCCCATTGGGTTCTGCAACCCCAAAGAGAAAACATAGGTAAGAAGAATTGTTGGATTAACTCTGATAAACAGGATATGTCATCAAATCTAGTTCATTACATACAGTAGAAGTAACAGTGTTTTCTTTCTTCAAAATATATCTAAGTTTCTGTGATGAACTATCAGTCTGACTGCAATTTAAACATTATTTGATATTGGGGGTTAATTGAAACAATATCCACCGGTCACAGTCCAAAACATCATTTAATATTTTGCATAATTCTATCATGGTTTTCAAATTTATGACAATTACTACAATGCTTTCTGCCTTTTCTGCTGAATAGAAAGCCATTTTTGAAAGAACCAAAGCAGGTGTGATACAGGAAATTCTTCCATTCAAAAAAGTTCTATTTAGAAACATCTAAATACATTAGGTTTCTTTAATTATTTTAAAAGGAGTGAAGCATGTGGACAGAAAAGATATGACATTTAAATGGAGTCTTTGTTGAAGAACACTGTCATGTTCTAAATCAGATTATTGATCCATTTCCTTCAGCGTTGTCTAGGACATTAACAGCTTTCGAGTTTCAGACAGAAATGATCTTTTCTTGAAAAAGAAACTGATAACGCTAGGGGTGAAATTTGTCTTACGTTAAACTATTATATTAATTGATTCCTAAATTATTATGATTAAATATTGATTTGTCAGAATTATTATTGTAAAAATTAACAAGAACAAAGCAAATGATTTCACTTGGAAGACAAGAAACAATTTCCCCCTCCCTCTCCTTTTAGTACCCAGGCTCCAATCAAGGAAGAGGATTTGGGAGAGGCTCCCCTTGAAGAAGCCGATATTGATGTTGTTGGTGCTGAGCAGGTTAAAAATAATTCTAACAGTTTTAAAATATTTTTTTCTTTCACTAATAGAAAGAATACATCAATTAATCCTTTGAAATAATTTGTTTTAGTAATACTTTTGTTTTACGTAAATTCATTCCTGTGATCCCTGTAATAGAATCTTGCCAGATATTAGCACATGTGTAAAGTATATAAAGGATATATTAAAGATGGCTTTGAATTACCTGGATTTAACAGCTTCCTATTACCTTAATCCCACCCGTTCTGACATTGGAACAATAGAAGGGGAATGAAAAAAAATGGCCATAGTTGATATATCTCAACTGTCATTCTTCTGCCCTAGCTGAGCATGGCTTGGTGCTTTTCCTGTAGCAGAGCATACTTGTTTTCTTATTTACAGACTACTATGTTCCTTTGGAAATTTTCATAACAAAAGAGTAAATCTCTGGAGCTGTATGTTTTCTCAACAAGGGAATTTTTTTAGTGAAAGTAAAATGGACTGAATCTAGGGAGTTTTAGTCAAAAGAAAATGTAGATTAAATATGCCATTTGGACCTCATGTAATCTAGTGAGTGCAGATTAAATAATTAAAATTGTTTTATAAAATAAGAGAGGTATATACATTGCAGAACAGTATCTTATCTACAAGGGATGATAGTAACTGTAAGAGGCTATAAAGGAACATAATTTAATAAATTTGTCTTTTAAAATATTATCTTTGTCACTAATTGTCTTATTTTTATATTGTTTAGGATACCTAAAAGAGGAAGAGGATTGCTGGAAATGCCTCTACTTTTTATGTAAATAAAATCATTAATTAATTAATTAATTTTTAAAAAGCCAACCAGAAAGGTAGAATGGGTTTTGAACTATTTTTGCAAGAATTATTCAGATGCCTGATCGTTAGAAGTCAACATGGACTGGTAAATTTAGATCAAATGGAAGCTTCTTCAGCCAGTATTTTCTATACTTTCTGATGTTACCAGCTCACACACAATTTTTGTAAGCACACTTGACTTTCTATCCAAAATGTAATTCTAGACTGTAGACTATCAAGAAGCTGAAGCTCAGTATTCTATGGCAAAATGGAAAAGAAGAAACTTTAAATAAGGCAGACTATCTGTTTTCAAGAGAGAAAGCCAGAAGATTGAAAGGAAGAGCAAAATTATAGAAATTAATGTAAATCAGAAAAAATACACAATCTTAGGTATCACAACAAAAGGTTCACTCTAACATGTTTATCACATTTTTTAAAAAAAAAGGTATTTCATTTCACATTTTTATATTCAGCTGTTTGTAAAATAAACTGAGTGATCTGTCTGTATTTTTTAAAGCAAGTCTTTTTTTTTCTTATAATGGGAAAAATGGAAAAGATACTGTATTATGGCATTAGGAAGGGCATAGGCATGGATATCATAGTAACCTTTCCCAAACGGGTAAATTGCAATATAGGATGCAACTATCATTTACATGGGTAGCATTAGTGGTAAACCGTCTATGTCTCTTGTATGCATATTTGTTGCTTAATTTATATTCCAGACTTTAGCAGTCTTAAAAATATTCGCTATTTTATTACAACACATTATTCATAAGTCATGCGAAGCTATTGAGCCTACTGAGAAAAGCATCCTAAAAAGCTGTCTTACACCAAAGTAGAGGAGAGCTTTCCCATCCAAAACCTTATGCTCTGCTTGTTTCCTGTCCTAAAAGCTTCAGCATATGTAAATTTCTACCCACAGTATCGCTATTGCTAAAAATTCTGGGAGTTGAACTTTGCACATCTGGGAAGTTATCTGAGATCAAGAACCACTGGTCTCTGTTGTTGGCAACAGCTTCTCAGTATTCCAGATTATGGTAGATCCTTTCTCAGTTGTGTCCGAACTGGCCAATTAGCAAAACAGATGTTCTACCACTTAGCTCCAACTTTTTTTTTTTTGAAACATAAATGTTCTGTCAAGAAGTAATCTTTTGAGTAGTAAGAATGAGAGGAAATGAGTTTGGAATTTACCTTGCTGTTCAAAGCTTTTTTTTCATTATCTAACATTGCGATGTTTTATTATTTAAAATCCATACTGTACCAAAACTCTTGGGACCTACATTCCAGTGTTTGTCTGTTTGCTCATTTAACAGGAACAACTAAAAAGAGACAGTAGCATCAAAATATATCTATCACTTGTTTGACAGTAGATTTGCTGCATGGGCTGCTCCATTAAGATAAATAGATCCGTACCTGAAAAACTGCAGATCTTAATGTTTTACTTTTTTAGTTGATAAGCTTGGGATCCAAGCAATATGTTTTTCCACTTGTAGCCAAAACACTAAAAAGCTGAACATCAAACGACTCGGTTCAAATCCTAAAACAATGTTTGATATTGATTGTGGTCCACATGAAGGAAAAGAAATAGGTAATTATAGAGATACTGCTGCCAAAAAACACATTATGGTACTTTAAGAGTCATTCTGCAATAAAAAGCAGGCTATAAATCTATTATAAAATCTTTCTTGGTTTTTCCCTCAGTCTTGAATGCCATCTTGAAGCACCCCTTAAGTTCTACATAGTTGTATCCAGTAATTTGGAATCATCACAAGAAAACTTAACAATTCAAAAGGAATACTATCACACCAAAACCTGCTCTGAAAGAAAAATCTCATACATAGGAAAAAAAAAATCTTTCGGCCATCCTAATGTTGTGTACAGAGACTATCAAGTCTTCATTAAATTGCACTACTTTGCCATTAACTTCAACTATAAAAAGATAGTTTGTAGTTTCACAGCTGAACTATCTGTGCTATTATCAGAATCATATTTGAATTTGTGAAAACTGATATTTTAGCTTTGTTTGAGGAATATGGGATTATTGGGAGCTGTAATCCCCAATTCTGGAAGGCAAACTGAAGTCACTATGCTGTAGATCACGAAGTATGAAAAATGTGTACATCTACTAAGATTATATGAAAACAATTCTAGTATTCAAATTGTAAGTCACTTTCAATAACTTCTGTGATGATCTGGTACATAAAAAAATAAAAAAATTGCTGAGTTACATATATGAAAAAAACTTTATTTGAAAATATGAACATTTTAAATATTTAACATCTGCATAGCAAACAAGATAGCTTTTTGTTTATTGGGAAAACCTAACAGCAAGAATTTGCTTTACTGTATTTCATTGCTTGTGTGAACATAAGGATAAATAAGGCACTACAAACATTATGCTTTTTTAAAAAACCAGTATAGCAGTATCTATCTTGCCCTGTAAGCAGTCTCACCTCATATAGGCAAATAAAGCATCAGGCTGTTCAGCTACTTTGACACTGTTGGTAACAATATTCATGGAATGTGTCATTAGCCAACCACTGAAGAAACCCACTAAATGTCCATACAAGGTTAGTGCACATCACAGATCAAGTAAAACTTACAATTGATTCCCTTGACATGGAATATAATATCCACAACTGTTTAAGTGAGCAATAAAAGCCAGTTTTTAAATTGGAGTCAGTAGAACAAAATGAATGCTAAGGGGTAGAAAATTATATAGCCTGTTTTCAGGCAGGATATAATTTGCTACATGTACCAGTGTGTATCTAGCTTACCCAGTGATACTTTACCGGAGTTCTGAACTGCAATTTCCATTCACAATCATGACACTTTTTTCTTTGAATCTTAACAAAGTTAGTTTTAGCTTGGAGACTGCAAGAGCAAGGACTTCCATTTTATAGTAATCAAGAAAAGGTTTAGTATTTTGTATAAAAACAAGCCAGTACTTTTACTTTATACAAGATACACTGTAATTCCTTAAAGAAAGAGTATCTATAAATAATTTCTTTTTTTCCTAGGCAACAATCCATTGAATAAATACATAAAAAGTGTCATTCCATACAAATGTAACCATTTAGATATTTTGAAAGTATTAATTTTGCAGCACAAGAAACTCAAGTTTACTCTTTTGGGGAGGACAGAATTCTACACAGATTTAGCAGACCTGCTGCAGACACAGGTCTTTTATACTTCTGCAAATATAGTTTATTCAAAGTCGTCTTCATAGTCATAATCATCCAGGTCAACATCTGCCAAATGGGAAGGCATATCAAAAAAAGGTCTTTTCTCCATTTGATATTTTAGTATGTTGGTCTTTTGATGGTCACCAGGAATCAACTCAGC
The DNA here is from genome assembly GCA_032468215.1 of Stegonotus admiraltiensis. Lineage (NCBI taxonomy): Eukaryota > Metazoa > Chordata > Lepidosauria > Squamata > Colubridae > Stegonotus > Stegonotus admiraltiensis. The sequence continues at coordinate 117,482 of JANHZT010009986.1, read as the reverse complement.
TTCGTAACTAAAAAAAAGAAAAGAAAAAAGAAATTGGAACAAATTCAGACTACAAACAGTTCTCAACTTAAATAGGCACAATTGGGACCAAAATTTCCATCATTGTCACAAGTCATTGTGATTGTAAGTAGAATGGAACCTTATTTTACAATAATTTTATAGCAGTCATTAAATGTATCACTTTACTTGTTTAGCAAATCAGATGGCTGTTAAGCGAATCCAGTCTCCCCAATGGGCTGGTTTTTGGAGTTTTTTTGCCACAAATTGGTAAAAGAAGTCCCAAATTGCAATCATGTGACCATAGGATACTGCAACTACGCATACATGCTAGGTAATTACTAAGTGCCCAAACTGGTAACTGTGGGTAGGATGTATATGACAGTCCTAAGTGTGAGTATAAGTCATAAATCATTTTTTCCAAGGCTGCCATAACTTTAAACCACTGTTAAATGGTTGTCAAGGACTTCCTGTATACATATTTATAAAAACAACTTGTGTATTTATTACATCATATTCCATAATCTGAATAATACGAGGCAGAAACAGCCAAATCTCGCTGTGTACTATTACCTAAAGGAATTTTAAAGACAATATGCATTAGGGTTGGATAGTGCTTTGGATTCAAATGGAGAAATATATGTTGGAGTATGCGGTGTGCATATTTAATATTTTTTGACAGCTGCTTAAAACCAAATGATTTTTCCCAGGGTTGAACTGCAGTTGCGGAGGGCAGCTGTGAGAGCCCATCAAAAGACATAGCTGCTTTAAAGGATTGCCAACAGGTGTTGCATGAGTGCCCTTGCATGCTTTGAAGCACCTTTCCCCCTTTAAATAGCAAATACTGCACACCCTAATATGCATGTTTATGCTACAGCGGGGCAAGTAAATATAGATAGGAATGTATTTTACTTTGGAAGTGTATGTCCGTTTATTCAGAAGTAGGCCGCACTATGCGGTGGGTTTCTGCCCTCTCAGTTAAATTCACGTATGGGAAGCATTTATAATTTCTAGAATTAATCCTAGATGAAAGTGAGTGTGTGACATCAGGTAACATATCCCTATTTCTTATTGTATGTGTTCACTTCGTGCACTTCCTGGAGGCAACTGGTTACCATCTGTTGGATTAAAAGTAATAAATTAAGTCTGCTGACAGAATTGCTTCTGTTGGTGAAAGAGGAGAAGGAGATGAAACATCCCTTCTCCTATGCATCTTGAGAATTGTTCCTGGAGCCTGTAACACAGAGAGGGCAGGGGGTTGAGAGCCTTTGCTCTAGCCAGTTCCCACAATACTGGATTTCTCTAACAATCATCAGGATGGTTTTTCAAATTATTTAATAATTTTTAATGACTAAGCAACAAATCACTAAAATCCTCAGTAACACAGACTTCTACCTTGAAAGACTCAAAATTAGTAACTGTTAAAAAAAAAATCAAGTTAAAATATATGATCCGTCAAAATAGTTAAGGCTTTTAAAGAACCTTCAGACACACAACTTTTTCTCATAAATTAAGGCTGTAGCCCTTCCTGGAGAAAAAAATTCATAACAATAGATTAGCTACTAAGCAATTTATCTGCATGTATGTATATCCAACTCTCAAGAAGTCAGTGTCATTAAAAAAACACTGAGTGATATTAGAGTGTATTTGCACCATCCTACTACCTAGAATGTATCCTAGAGAAGTTGAAGGCATTTTCAGCGATTTTTTTGTTTGTTCAAGAAAGAGAACACACTATCCTTAAATATGTATTTAAATATTTTTTGTTGTAATAAAGCCAGTCTCTTTTCCCACAAAAAGGGGCATGCATAAGCGCACCGTCCCTGTCCTACTGTCCCCATTTATTCATCCCCATTTCCTGTATTAATATCCATGTTTATACTTATTATACTTATTCCTGCTATCCTGTTACGTTTGACAAACTAACTAACTAAATAAATAAATAAAATACAGCACCAATGTTAAGTTCCTATGATGGAATAGCAATGATGCTTTAAATAAAAAGGCCACTTTGGCATTCCTTTATAGAAAGGATGCTGCTATCTATGTCTCCATTTCAGCCTTAGCAAAATTAGCTAATTTCTTGTGCCAACAGAATCCCAAAAGGAGGAGGACAGCTGGTCTTGATGATTCTCCCCAGACAGATTAATCCCCATGAGACATGGCTCAAAGGGGCTCTTGAGTTAAGAAGAAAAGTGAATATAGTAATAGCTATTTAAGTGAGGGCACAAGCAAGCCAACTCCAGAAAAATTTGTCTCCATTCATGTCTATCTTTAATTAACTCTATAGTAAAAATAATTGACAATACTGTTTTATAAAAATATAATTAGTATTTTGTTTGGCAGCAAGGCATATTGGCAGAAAACACCAGAACCAATAAATGATGTCCAAAATCATTTGGTCAGAAATGATCAAATGACTCAGCCATTTGACTCAGTCAATGACTCAGAAAAATATTGTGCTACTGCATTCAAGATACCACTTCTGTCAGGTTCCAATTAATGTAGCCACTGCAAACAGAACCCTGAGGCAGTCCGTTTCCTCAAAGAACATGTTTATTTGGATACATCATCTTGGCACAAACTGGTGGAAAGCCAGTACTGAAGGTTCCCACGCTTTCCACCTCACTTTAAGTAAAAGTTTCTCATTTTCCCAAAACAATATATCACATTGTCCAATTGGGATAAGGGCTGGCTGCTGGTGACTTCTCTCCTCCTCCTCAGGCCAGCCAGCCATTGGAATGTATCTAACTCATCAGATAGCTATGTTGTTTTGGCTGACAATTCCATCCACCTCTACTCTCCCCCTTCAGCTCCAAACTATGTCAGCCTGAAATCCATGTGAGAATAACCCACAATAGAAATAAAACCCCCACCGGAAATGGACCGGCCACAGCCAGGTCAGATTCAGGCTTGACAACTTCCTTAGTTCCAAAGGTATTGAATGATTTAATTTTTATTTATTTAGTTTAGAGGTCAGGGTTAGGGTTAGCTAGCCTAGTTTGGAAATGAAACATTTGCAAGAAAGCAATCAAACTAGGGTAACACAAAGGACCCCACAGTTCAACCCTGAGCTACAAATATTTTAAGAATAATAGTGTAAACACTACTTACCAATCATTCCACTGGTCACTGGCTGCTTCTTCAGCAACTAGGACATCATATTCCTCAGCAGCATATTTTTCCCAATCAGACATGTCTTGATTTTCATTTTCAGTGCCCTAAAATATTATCATAAGGCATTTAATACTAAATTGATAAAACACTGAGATTGACTTTATAGATAAAATCCTTTTCAGCACCAATCGTCCTTACCCTCAGAACAGAAAACTGATCCTTCTGCTCATGGTCTAAATATTTCTCAATATTGAAGAAAGTGTCAAAGAAAACATTTGCCATCCTACATCTCTTTAAATCATGAAGAGTTATTTTTCCTGGAAAGAGAAAAAAATTGAAATGTTTTAAGATTGTGGTGCATATCCCATGTAAAATTTAAATGCTTGTTTTTATTGAGCAGGTACAATTAGTAACAGATTAGGATTGCCTAAAATTGTAAGTCCCTCAATTAGGATGACTGTAAGGGGTTTGGCTTAAGAATTTCATCTGCTGTTAATAAAAACAACAATTTTACAACATCTTACAAAGACTGGCCATATTCATTCTCAATATAAAAGTGAAAGTTCTAACATTAGCAAGATTTTGGCTAATTTTGATTTATGCACAACTCAATTTTCAGACTGAATGAAAGTTAAAACAGAAAGTTAGACAAACAGATGGCTTTTTTACCTGCCAAATGCAAAAAAACAAAACTCACTTTTACAAGAACATTTAAAGCCAAACACTGAATGGCTGTATTAACCTGGTTAACAAATAGAGATGGAAAAGATCCATCACCTTCATTCTCTGGCTTCACAACATCAAGCATCTGGCAAAGGCAGTCTTCAAATGGCAGAGGTTCAATCGCCATATTATCCAGTTTTTGACACTGTTCTTCATAAAAGTATTGTAATTCATACATGGACAATACGCCATCACCATCAAGATCCATACACCGAAACCAATATTCAATGCTGAAATGAATCATTAAACAATTCAGCAATCTAGTACATGTTCATTTCTATGTTGTGTTTTGAGAAGCAACACAAAATCCCATTTGTGAATAATTAAGAATTCAAGACATCTATCTCCAGGCTTTTAGACCAGCAACACCAAAATGTAATCCTTAGAAGCATGTTATATGAGTTCATTTTTCCTGGACTCCCTTTCGTTCCACATGGTTTGATTATTTTGGGCACTATGCTCTACCTCTGTGCTAATATATGAACTTTTTCTCAGAATATATTTCTCCTACCTCACCCACCTAGATGCCTCCAAAATGAAACAAAACTCTAAAGAATGCTTGATTCCACAGATCTTATATGCTCTCTCTTGTCACCCTTTAATGGCTGGGTGATTAGTATTTTTGTGCATGTGTATGTCTTCAAGTCAACGCTGGTTCCTGACTAGTCCTTCCAGTTTTCTTGACATGGTTTGTTAGAAGTGGTTTGCCACTGCCTACTTCCTAGGACTGAGAAAGAGCAACTGGCTCAAAGTCACCCAGCTGGCAGAACTAGAACTCATAGTCTCTCAGTTTCTAGCCTGATAATACAATGGCAATTTGTACCAGGACTGTCATCACTAAGTAATGCAGTCATAAAGCGGGATGTTACATCACTGCATTGCTTAGGAATGCCAATCCTGGCAGTTCTGATTGCTCTTGTAACTCCAAAATGTGCATGTCATTAAGTGAAAATTAAGTGGGAGTCCCTGGTAAGGAGGCCCAATGCAGGCCAGGTGTAGGGAGGCCAAGGAGGGATGGTATGGTGCTGTGAGCACAGGCTGGATGGACTTACTGGAACGACTTGTGAACTTTCCTGCTGGCTTCGCCATTGATTTTGCTTGTAGGAGACCAACAGAGAAGATTGCAAATGATGATCATTTGATTGTGGGGTGTTGCCATCCATTATAAATACAAGCTAGATACCAAATTGTGATCATACAACTGTGGGGGTGATATGATGGCTGGAACTTCAAGGACAAGTTGTAAGTACCACTTGTTCAGCACTGTTGCAACTTTGAATGATGAGTGAAAAAGTAGTCAGTAGAAGACTACTTGTACCAAACTGGCTTTCTATAAACTATATATATCTATACAATGAATATATTGTCACATAATATAATAACAACAACAACTTTATTGTCATTGTACATGTATACACAGTATACCTGTACAACGAAATTCACTTAACACCCAAAGACCAGGTCCAACACACAAAGCAATCTCCAAACACCCCCCCCACCACAAATTCCCCACCGCTAAACCACCCAAACATCCACACAACAAACCAAGTAATGCTGTCCAACAGCTCACTGATGGTGGCCCTTTAGTTCATTGTTGAGTGCAATTATAGCTCTGGGATAAAAACCATTCAGAAAAAGTGTGGTCCGAGTTTTAATTGTTCTGTATGTTCTGCCAGAAGGCAACAGTTCAAAAAGATTGTAAGCAGGATGGGAAGAGTCTCTGAGAATGTAAAATCTTGGTGACTTAATTTTGACAGCATCATAACATCATAAACTTATGAACAGCGTTTTTTTTCTTACCTAGTGGCAGTCCTTTTGTCTTCTTCTGATATCAAAAACCACACAAAATCTGCATAACTGATTTTTCCTTCTCTCTGTGCTTTCTTGCCCCTTTGAAATTAAGATTTAAAAAAAAAAAGGGGGGGAGACAATACACAGTTATATATACAGCATCTTAATTTTAGAGTTTCAGATATTTGACTACAAGCTGCCTTGACAGTTCTGTGGACAGAAAGACAGTTATAAAATGGGCATAAATATATAATATTGTTTGAAGTAAGTTTTTTATAAAACACAATTGTATTCAATTGGTTTTACATGTTCCTCTGATTTTTTACTAGGAAAATATTTTTATTAAAATGTTTTAGTTCTTATCACTGTAAAATATGGAGAAACTGACATGAGAAGCTGTCTCCTTCTGTCAAGAATGCCACTATATTACAGAGCTGAAAAGCCAAAGCTTGGACTGAGATTTCAATGGTAATGATATCAGATTGCAAGCAGGAGCTTGCATTGCTCAATTACAGCATATACACAACTCTGCATAATTGGTGGCGAGGGGTAATTTAATCAGAGCATGTAGTAAACAACATTTCACTTTCATATAGTTTACATATAAGCAATGCTAAAAACTTAATTCAAAGTATTCATTTTACATTAGCATAACCAGTGGACTTTATAAAAATTTGTTAGCTAACTTGAGAGCTAGATTTATTTATTTATATTTATTTACATTGTTTACACTAAAAGGGCCTTTTATTATAGTACACTTTGCATATAATGTACATGATAGGAAATACATACTGTATGATTTTTAAAAAGATACCTTGTTACAGCTCCAGAGAAAATCCTCTCTATCATCCGATTAGATATAGCTATGAAAAAAGGGAAAATAGTAACATTCAATTTGGTTATGTCTGAAGTTATTCATTTATACTTTTTAAATTTTGTTAAACCCCCCCCCATTTTTAAACAGCATCAGCAATTAGAAAAAAAATATTATATTTCTCTTATTCAGTAAAGATAGCGATTCCCTTGTCCATTAGCAAATCTGAATTTTAAAACATATCTTGCTTTTCTGCTACAGTACATGAAACTAACTTCATGCACTTACTTCCTGCTTTTATTGAATTTGTAATCAGGAAGATATATTGCCTTACTCTTGGTGTTAAGCACAGAAAAGATCATGACAAAGCTTGTTGCAATGCTCATCCACCCAAATGAGCCCTTTTTCAATACCCCTCTCTTCAAATCCTCAAATACCAATGGTATGCTGCCTTTATTTCCATTGGGGGAACAAAGACAGCTGTTGCATATACTGTATACATATAACATGTAGGTGTCACATGCATATATAAAGCATGTTGGCTGGTCTTTCCCCATTTGAAGGATTCTTGGCTAGGATTTGAAGGATTTTGTGTACAATCTAAATGGCAAATTCTATTAATATTTGCAAATTGCAAACACTAACATAGGTGGAGTTTTCAACAGAAGAATGAAAACCCTACTCTGTGAAGAAACTGCCCCTTTCCCCAGTCACTGGTACACTGGCCATTCCTGCTAAAGAACACATTTCAGCATCTAGTTTTAGCTAGTTTGGAGGTTTAACAGTACAGACATAATAACAAAAAACAGAAAAAGCTTCTGTTTATAGTTCCTCAATGGTTCTCAGGATGCCCCATCAGTCAAGTATTTAAACTAATCAAGATTTCAGCATTACTACTAGCCAAATGGCTACCATACCACCAACAACCTTTTGATATACTGAAGATGGCATTCAATTTTGTTGTACGAGGTACAATGACAATAAAGTAAACTAAACTAATAAGCAAAATTTGAAAGGACAAAGCTTAATCTTTGAACCTTCTTAAGAAGAAAGATACAAGCATTCATCCAGTCATGGTCGCCATGATGTAAAAAAGATGTTGAGACTCTAGACAGAGTACAGAGAAGATCAACAGAGATGATTAGGGAACTGGAGGCTAAAATATATAAAGAACAGTTGCTGGAACTGGGTATGTCTAATAGTCTGATGAAAAGAAGGACTATAGGTGACATGATAGCAGTGTTCCAATATCTCACGAGTTGCCACAAAGAAGAGAGAGTATTCTCCAAAGCACCTAAGGGCAGGACAAGAAGCAATGGGTGGAAACTAATCAGAGAGAAGCAACTTAGGACTAAGGATAAATTTCCTGACAGAACAATTAATCAGTGAAACAATTTGCCTCCAGAAGTTGTGAATGCTCCAATACCAGAAGTTTTCAAAAATAGATTGGATAACCATTTGTCTGAAGTGGTGTAGGGTATCCTGCCTAAGCAGGGGGTTGGACTAGAAGACATCCAAGGTCCCTTCCAACTCTGTTATTCTATTCTATTTTAATTCATTTTTAAGCATGTTGCTCTTAAAGAGACACATAATAAACTACTGGCTTGCTCTATCAGTATTGGTGGAAGTGGTCTTCGTGGCTCCTTACGTCTATCTATTTGTTGTGAAATTAAGGAGTTTTCATAACAAATAGGTCTTAGCTCCCTTAGGAAATAATGTGCAATAATGTGAATAAATTTTAGATTTTAATTTCTACTTTTTAGAATACTGCCATCTTCCTGAAAAGTAAAATAAAAGTAGAAAACTACCAAAACTCAGATTAATTCTCAACACTAAGAACACCAGAAATATGTGTTCTGATATCTCAGCAATTTGTCTTTATATAATTTCTAGGTTTTTAATCATTTTTAATTTTTAAATTTTTTAAAATTGTTTTATAGTTTTAGAACTGTAAGCTACCAAGGGTCATTTGACTGAGTTGGGAGGCTACAGAAATTGAATAAATAAAATATGCACATCATCCATGAACATTCCTATAATTTTATTTTGAATTAAGTTGATATCATAACATACCATGGTCGTTATGTCGAGCTAAATCCTTTTGGTCGATGTAAAGATCGTGGTCTGTATCTAGCTCCCAAAATTTACAATAAATTACATAAAAATGTTCATAAGAGAAGTATTCTGTCAGCTGGTTAATATCTACTTCCTCTTCTAACAATGCCACGTTCTATTGAGAGAGAGAGAAACATTGAGAAAATTAAGGCATTAAACTCATTGATTGGGATAGGTTATAGCAGGTTGAAGTTTCAAATATCTTAGCCTCATTGTGAATTTACTCCAGTCCTAATAATTTAATACCAGATAATTTATAATAACTAGTTTACATCAACAACTGATACATAATCAATCAAAATAATATAGTCACTCAAAATATGACTGAGGATGGTATAGACAAGTAAAAATGACTAATAACAAGAAGCAAAAGAATCAAATATAATAATGCACACTGTGGTCAGGGCAACTCAAACCACACCCCGTTCCCCGGGGAACTTTACCCTGTGGTTTCGGGGTGAAGTTCCATCAGTACGCTGATGATACTCAGCTGTACATCTCTACCCCAGACCACCCCAATGATGACCTTGATGTGATGACCCGGTGCCTGGAGGCCGTGCGGACCTGGATGGAGAGAAACAGGCTCAGACTCAACCCCTCCAAGACTGAGTGGCTATGGTTTCCGGCGTCCCGTCATAGTCAGATGGTACCATCACTGACTATTGGGGGTGAGATTTTGGCCCCCACAGAGAGGGCTCGCAACTTGGGTG
>JANHZT010009986.1:84268-96912 GCA_032468215.1 Stegonotus admiraltiensis | reverse complement strand
GGGGGTGGGGGGCGCGGGGGGCAGAACCGGTTCAGTGGCGTCATACCGCTACTGGCTTGGCGGAACCGGGAGGAACCCACCACTGTTCTGGTGGGCCCAGAAGGCCCAAAAATCAGCTGGCCGGTGCACGCATGCATGCCGGAGCTGAGCTCATGTGCCCACCGATATGGCTCCATGTGCCACCTATGGCACCCATGCCATAGGTTCGCCATCTCGGACATAGACGAACCCATTAACTTTGTAGTCTAGACAAGCTGCCATCCAATTTTTGAGGCCAATGATGCATTTAATTCCAACTTGTAATATAGGATCAATCACAAGCAAGTTCAAAGTGTCTTGCTTGAAAGGCAGTTCTCATCAACAAAAGAATAAAATGTAACCGCAGGAATTGCATGATCCCATCCAACAGTTGAAGTCAATAGCTATATCAGGGAGCAGCAAAACATGGATCAGATGACAGATACTGGCAATGCTTTCCGAATTCTAGGGGCAAAGTGGCAGTTGATTTGTGTATGAAAGTTCTAAAATCTCAACAGAAGTCTATAAATTCCCAGGCTGTAGTCTGTCGTACACGACTATGCTTCTCTCCTGAACTGCTTCTTATATTTTTATTTGATTAGGGGCTTTGAGGAAAAAGCCAACAGTAAATAAAATACTACTTCTGTCATTCTTAAATCAAACAAATTAAAATAGCCAGATTAAAATATTACATAATAGGATGCATAAATAGAAAATATTCAGCAATGCATTTGGAGACCAAGAATGGCTTATTTTTATTAACTCTTCATTGAGTGGCCAACATTGCTGACATCTTATCAATGTATATTTGATATTCATATGCAATGTCTTATAAATCTTTAAGTTTCATTTAGTGCACAATAGAATATTAGGAAGGAAAACCATAAAAGTGTAAAATAAAATAAAGTAAAATATGTCAATTTTAATATTCAAATGCTTCTTTAAGAGGCAGATCTTATAACAGGACAGTTCTCCAATCCAAAACAAGTTCTGCATCTCTTACTCACTGCTACAACACCTCTAGCAAAATCTGAAAATTGGATACTTCTAGATTTCATGGTCAGAATTCATTTAGGACATAAAGATTCCAGTGGAGAGGAAGGCAAGCTACCAATGAGAAGGAATGGCAGCTGCAAAGACATATCCTCTTCACCTATTTCATATTACCATTTCAAGAACCTTAGGAATTCTTTCTTAATCTATTTTGCTATATATATCTAGGGAGCCGCCTGCATACATAAGATACACAATATTCATTTCTGAGTACTGGCATCAAAAGAACTTCAAGTGGTTAGAAGGAAAAATTAATACTGAAAAGTGCTGTGTACTCTGCTAAAGAGGAAAGTTAAAAAAAAATTCCAGAGGGAAACAATTCTCTGCTGTATTATTGCCATTGTACTAAATGGAATAACCAATAATTAAGTTCAACTTCTTATACTACTGTGTGTGGATTTTAAAATGTTACAACTTTTCTTTTTTAAAAAGTTATTCATACTATTTCAAATGAACGGTCTCACAACAGTTGAAGCTTTTGTGCAAAGATACGATGGCATCTGAAACAGAGGCAGCAATTCTGAGAGAAGCTGATAGTTTGACTGCAAAAGAGGGCATAGCTTAAATCTTCCCCCCAGGAAGAATTCACTGGATGCCTGACCTAATCTAGCCTTTTCCAACTGGTCTCCTGAGTGCCAGAACATGTTATTAAATTATTGTAGAAAGTGCATTTTGTTGAATATATTTAAATCAATAGATTTTATATATAAAGTAAGTTGGACAATTTTGCAACGACAAAACCAACAACAAAATTCACAGAATAGTTTAACATTCCTTTTCTTTTGGAAAAAAAAAGGGAGGGGATTGAAAACTTAAAACCCACAAATCAAAACACTTCAGTTATATCCTGTTTGCTTATAATTTTTCACTCTCACCCATCTTGGGGTGAGGGAACATTCTAGTCTTTGAGAAATTCAAGTCTTTGTTCAGCCTTCAGCCTGTATCTAAATCTCACAAGGAAAGCAGATTGTGGGAGCCTATCATTATATTTTGAAGAGTCATTGTGTATATCCCAGCTATATTGATATCACTCCTTCTTTCTGATTGACCTTGCACAATTCATATATTCATAGGCATATAGTGGAAAAACTAGACTCTTCCGGAATCTACCACACTATGCAAGTTCTCTGCAGGCATGAACATGTACATTTCAAAGTCAACTTCTGAGCATCAGGGGATCAGGAGAAATTCTTGGGGAAAAAAACAGTATTTACAAGACCAGTATTTACTACATACCCGTGAAAAAAAGTGATGATGTATAATTATATAGTATAATTATACTATTAAGTATAATTTGCAGATTTAACATTTTGCTACTGAAAACAATCAGCTGAGGTCAATGCTTTAATTATATTTACAGCTTTAAGAAAGAAAATTTAATCTTCTGTCCAACTATCTCCTTGTAGAGATTCCCTCATTGGTACATGGACAAAATACCGGTGTTAGAAAAGCAAGTTGAAAGAAATTAAAGAACTGCACACTGTAGCCAGTTAATAGTTCTCAGTATGTTCTATTTGGTCACAAATATTATTATTTGATCTTAAATATACTATGCAGAAGATAATGATCATAAATCAACACTTCTGAAGCATATGATTTCTGCTATAAGAAAATAATATTCACTCACTTATAACCTTTCTTTCAAATGTCCTTTATGTCATTTTACAGTACAAATAAACATCATGTAATGCATTATTTATTTTCAAATGTGTAAATTACTCAATAAAGAATAAAGAGAATGAATAAAGAAAAGCCCTGCTTGGATCAGGTTATATTTTTTCACAATTCTTGGACATACTAAATGTCAGAAGACTAAAAAAACAAAAAGAGGGGAAAAACTGAAGCAATTTTCTAAGAATGATTCTGATCTAGGCATATATTTATTCATTTTTATACCAAGCTGAACATTTTCCAGATTTTTCAGAGTTCGAATCATTAAGTAGTAAGGCACATGGATCTCGTTTCCAGCCAAAGCAGGAATTTTATTCCCCTCCAAAAACCCCAAATGCATACTCTAGCCAAATGCATAATAGAAAGCAAACCTGTACTTGTTGGAAAGCTTTGAGCCTCTTCTTGAATCTGGAAGGCAGAACAAAATCACATCCTCGAGCTAATAATGCCAATTCTTTTCGCAGATCAGGGTCTTGTCGTAAAGAAATCTCCTTTATCCTCATGCTTTCAGATTTCATATAATGCTTATGTGTGCACTAGTCCGGGCTCTTGAGTCCCAGTAAACAGCAGAGTCCTATTATCACACAGTGCCACTTAAAGTAGCAGCTGCGTTTTACTTCTGTGTTATTCTGAGAGCCAGTTCAGCGTAGCCTGCTCCATACATTAAAAGGGAACTTGCCAGGACTACAAACACAGACAGGAAAGCAACTTAGGTGCCTGTCCCTTACTTCACACATTCCAATGTTTTAATATTATGGTATATATGTGAGTTTCTCACAAAAGTGACATTTTTAACCATAATAAAATAAATATCTGGTTTAGTAAAAACAATGAAGGAGGAACAGGGTCAGAGTAGTCTATTTAGTATTAGGTTTGGAGGCCCTTTGGAATATGCAAAGGTCTTTCACATATTCTTACTGTATATCCTAAAAAACTGAAATACAAGAGACATGTTTATTTATTTGTATCGACCTTTACTATTTTTATAAATAACTAAAAGCTGCAAACATATCTAATACACTTTTCTTCTATTTGCCCAATAACAACAGAATAACTTTTAGCTTATGAAAGTAAGCTGCATATATACAGCAAAAAATAAATAAATAAATCTAAATTCATTTTCAAGGACGGTTGATATTGACCAACTTTTGATTATCATCATTTGCAAAAAAGCAAAAGCATACTTTTTGGTCTACCTCCTGTCCCTATAGAATACAACTATAAACAGAGGCTTAATAAAACACTGTTTTTCTGGCACGCTTAAATTAAAAGGAAAGCTTACATTTAATATGGAATATTGCATTGACTAGATTTTATCAGTGCCTAAGCTCTCCCTCACCCAGTGTAGATCTACTTCATTTCATACAAGCAATAAAACTGAAATATCGTATGAATAAGGATCAGCCATGTCAATTGAACCAAATCATCTACATCCTCACTATAAGACCAGTATAAAATTAAATATGCATTCTTATGACTAATAGCAACCTATTCAAAAATGTTGTTTAATTTTATAAGTTTGAGCTTCTTTAGTTTTTGGTGTTTGCAATTATTTTCTCAAGGAAAAATATTTCTGTAAAACATACTCCTTTTTTAGTCTTATCAGTTAACAGAATTTGTCCAGAATATATTTACCATTTTACCAAATAATTGTGGTTAGAAACAACTAACTGGAAAGTAAAACTTGACCATCCATTCTTAATTAACCACAAGATTCAAATCTACCAATGAAAATTAAGTCTATATGTAAATGCTTTTTTTCTATGGCCTAATTTTTATTTGTGGTTTTGATTACCACATGAATCAGAATCCAAAGGGAGAACCAGAATAATATTGATGAGAAGCACATACTCCTCTTTCCACAAATGGGTAACCATGACAGTCTTTATCTCTTTCCAATCAACTTTAAAATCAGACTGAAGAACCAATTTCATCAGACCCATATAACACTAAGAATTATAATATTTGCTGTACTTTGTTTTAGTGACTTGCTCCGTTTTGTTATTTATGTGAATTTTGTACATTAACTAAATAAAAGTATATTATTTGGCAATCTATGCATACAGTTTTATCTGTGGTACAAAGCAGCATTTTCTCTTTGCCTGTTAAAAAAAATGAGAGGTAGAAAAGTGACTTTAAATACTGTGTGAAGCAGTTCGCATCTATAGAGACCAGGGAGCAGGGCTAGCCCAATCCCATTGGTTCATCCTCTCCCTTGTCAGCAAAGAGCATAACACTCAATAAATAGCTTAAGCAATCAACAGCTAACTGAGATGCTATTTTCTCATATTCATTTTTAGTATCTGTCACTTTTTAACTTCTCTGTTCTGCAACTGTTGCAAAGTCCTGGGCAGCTGATGGAGATCAGAAGGATTACTATCAAGTGGAATGCAGGGGACATAACCCAGCCAAGGAGTTGCATTTAGTGTGACTACAATTTGGTCCAAATTGCCAACAGTGCTCTCTGCCCAAGAGCATAGCTGGGACAGATACTTTTGAAATTCTGGCAGCTGGGAGTTTCCTAATTGGTGGAGCCTTGCCAGGAAGAACAGTTTACCTCCCAAGCAAATTAGCAAGGGTATATGGAAAGAGAGGTGAAAGTTATGTGACCTATGAATAAAACATCTAGGAAAGTGGATCTGGTTCGTGTTCCTGCTGTGTTTGTAAAAAGCAAGAAAGGACTTAACAAAAAGCAAACATCTGATGCGCAAAATAAATGTTATGATTTAAGTTTTAACACAAAGTCTTAAGAGGTATAGTTCATTTTGACCTGTGGAACAGAAAATGTACCTAATGGAGTTTCAGTCTTTTAAAATATCTATGCTCATTAACTGGACTTTATAAACAAGGCAGAAAGCTATTGCTGCATGGCAGACTGTATTTTATCTCTACCCTTTTAACAGGCCTTTTGCAGAAAGAATATTGCAGTTTTTCTCCACTAGGGTTTAACATCTTAAATCCCTTTCAGACATTTATTCAGATGTGACAAGGGACCACACTGAGCCCCCATCATCATCAGATAAGGCTACATGTGGCAGTTGGGAAAAGTGAACTTCTCCCACGTTTTTGATTATTTGTTGAGCAGCCAGTGAAGACCATGAACCCTTGCAAATGATTCCTTGTGCTGGAGCATTCTGTGAACACACTAAGAGAAAGTTACAACTTCCTCACCATCCAGCCTTGATGCCTGCCACATGAAGAGTTAAACAACCCCAAAAGCAAGAGTCCTTGTCACCATGGTGGACCAAGGGAGAATAGCATCTCACTTTAAAAAAATTATAGTAATTTATATAGCCAATACTTGACACCTCATTTGACTTTGAGAAGAAACCACTGATGATCACTTTATGAATGCTGTTTGCAAATAAACTGGGAATCTATGTTATGCAATCAGTCATGTTTAACTACCTTGTTAAAACAGAATGTCCTGGGGAATGCTGTCAAATGTTTTTAAAAGACCATGTATATCCTGCCCACAGCATATTCTCACAACATATTGATGAACTTAGCTAATGAAAAAGATCATTAGTCTGATTATATTTTTTCCTAATAAAGTCACATTGACCTCTACAAATCATTGCATTGTTTTCAAAGCACTTACAGCTCATTTTACTATCTACTCTAGAAATATTCCATGGTATCCTCTGGATCACCTGCAAAGAGGACTGGGAGTCCTCTGTCCAGTGGTTCTGTTCCTTTCTCAATGAACAGTTCCACTCAATCATCGGTGAGGTGGCAGGAGAGATCAACCTCATAAAATCAGGCGTGACTCACTTAACAACTCCCTTTGATTAGCAACAGAAATTCTGGTCTCGATTGTGGTTGTACGTTGAGGATCTATAAAGTGTTACTTGGCTTGGTGCCTAGCTATCTGCAGTTATTTCCCAGTTTAATCTACCTGGGAGAAACTATTAGTGGTTCTCCATTGTGGGGAAATGTGGAGGGATAAGGCTTGCTGGTATTCCTTTTCAGTGGCTGCTCTGATCCTTTGGAATGGCTTCCTAAAGGACATCTGGTTTCTTTCACTATTACTGTCTTCTGAAGTAATAAAAACAGGGCTTTTCCAAAGGGCAATTGAGTCATGAGTCTATCTAATGTACATTACCTATATTAGTGTAATAGGCACTTATTATGACTTCCTTTTTGAATCAGTATATGTTTATATTAATTCATTCCATAATGAGAGAGGGGGAGGAGAGGAGAGAAAGACTATAGGTTACAGAAGGTTAGCATAATGACATGGTTTTGGAAAGTTATATCTTATCAATAAAACTTTTACACCACTTTTACACCAACTCTTTAAAACTAATTCTGTTCAAGTCATTGCAGCTTGTTTCTAAATCGATATATGTACATTTGCAGTGTAAAACTGAGTGTCTCATGTTAATAATCCCCCTTTAATTATAGCTTTGGAACAATGCCTTATGTACTCTCTTCTGTAATTTCCATGAAGTCTTGCAATTTAGGGAATAAAAGCCTGGAATGCAAAACCAGCTTCTTATAGGCCATGCATATACTTTAACATCTGCTCTAAATTCAGCTCACCAGAAATTCAGAACATTTACAAGGATGAATGCCCAGCACAAGCTACAAAGATAGGCCAACTGCCTTCTCTCAGTGGAATCTATACTCAAAGCCTAAATAAATGACTTTGAGAATCACTTTCAAAGACAATATTTGCAAAAACACAGTGTATATGCAAAAACACAAGAGTATAAAATAAGACTGTACAACATTTGAGAAGTCATGATTTGCAAGTGAGACTTCTGACTTTTAAAGAACTGTATAAGATAGTGACATCACTGAAAGGTAAGAGGCTGAAGTTTTGCAGCCCCTTTTTAAAAAGTATTTTAAGGGTGGAAATAGGAATGGGATACCTCTGAGAAGTAAACTATTCCAATACTTACTCATAAAACTTCTGGAAAAAAAGCCTGAAATTGGCCTCATATCTTCTCTCCGAATGCCAAAAAGGCGAAAATGTTTAAATCTAAAGTAATAAGCTATTCACCTTCCAGTTCTGTGTTTACATAAGTTTAGATTGCTGGGAAGTCTGCCTTCAATAATTCTGAAAACTATTTTCCAGATTCTTTGGTGCTTCTTTAATGAGATGCTATCTGGGATTGCTACTTTTGAAATACTTGTGGGAATTGGCAACTGACTAATTCTCAATTTTGGGTTCCTGGCTGATTTGATTTTAACAAAGAGTTTTTGTCATGCTGGAAAAGGAAGATTGTCTATGACACTGTGGATGCTTAGTCAATACTGATTTTTCCAAAAGGCTAAAGCAGAGGTTAGTAGAAGCTGAATGGAGACTTTCAAAAAACGTTATGCATATTTTGTCCTCTCAGAACGGACAGACAGGCAAAATTCTAGCTAAGACGATCTATGGTGACAGAGCTGAAGAGAGCCCTTAGAGATAATAAGGGGATACAACAGGAGATCTGTCAGCAAATTAAAATTATGATATTAAATAGATAAAGTGGCAGTTGGATACTTGCCAACCAGAATAGGACATGCTTTTTCAGGGTCTATCTGGTTCCTGGAGGACACATATATACCTGAGAACTGCTATAGCTAACCTTAGATTTCATTGTGCAACTGACAGGCACATCTCATTTGAACTTAAGGTATGTAATATGGAAACAGTGCCTGGCTATGTTAACTGTAAGTATTGCATCCCATTAGAAAAGTCACATCTAATTTTTTGAGAACTATTTTACTTGTCTAATGATGCATCTCATATGTACTTTGTGTGCAACCACAGCAGAGAAGAAGTGAGATACAGTCATTTTTTAATTTTCTGCCTTTTGTTTATCTGACACTCAAAAGGTCTAATTAATTAGCAATCAATAGCTGTCATTAATATTTACTTTGCCAAGCCTGGTACCTGTAATTCTCCAAGAAGATTTTCAATCTGTCTGGAAAAGGATAATAGAGAGAAAAATCAGGTCTTATCCTTTTGCCTGGGAACTCATGACTGCTGTGGAGTTTCAAAAAGCCAAGCCCATGATCAACCAATGTATTAGGGACACTGATCTATAAAGGAATTCATGTGTAATGTTTGGTTACTATAGCTTTGTCATCAATAGTAACAATTACACTTTAACATCTCTTCTTCCATCCTAATTAGAAGACCTTTATTATGACTCTTTTTAACATTTGCCATCAGCCCTGCTTGAGGATATATTTTGACAGCACTTATATTATGAAGACGTCTATCTATATAGCTTGGTGGTAGATATGGTTGCCTGTGTATTGCTTTATTATATAACTTTTTGATTATGTTAAACTCACACCCTGGTCATCTCCCCTATGGACTACTGAAATACACTCTTCATGGAACTACCCTTGAAGATTATTTAAAAACTGAAGGTGGTGCAGAATGCAGCAACAGAAACAATATTGGGTAATCCTAGGATTGCACATATAATATTTCTGGTATGTGAGCTGCACTGGATGCCAATTTGCTTCCAGGTCGAATTCAAGATGTTGGTTATCATCTTTAAAGCCCTTCATGACATGAGACCAAATTACCTGAAAAATCATCTTGTCCCAATTACACTGAATGTCCCACGTGGCTAGGCAGAGAGGATATATTATGCACCCATCAATTAAAGAATTTTGATTGGTGGGGCCTAGGAAGAAAGCCTTCTCTATTGCTGTCTCTACTCTATGGAATTTCTTGCCCCCAGAGGTAAGGTGGGCCCGACTCTTCTGTCCTTCCAGAAGAGGATCAAGACTTGGCTCTGCCAAATGGCATTGGGTGGTGGTGTCTAAGAATGGCATGCAAACCAAGATGTGGTTGAGGGCTTGAGGTGCTCACTCTGCTTTTTGAAAGTTTTTAATAGCAGTAGCAATAGCACTTAGACTTATATACTGTTTCAGTGCTTTTACAGCCCTCTCTAAGCGGTTTTACAGCATATTGCCCCCAACTATCTGTGTCCTCATTTTACCGACTTTAAAAGGATGGAAGGCTCAGTCAACCTTGAGCTGGTGGGACTTGAACTGCCAAACTGCTGGCAACCAGAAATCAGCAGAAGTAGCCTGCAGTACTGCACTATAACCGTGCGCAACCACAGCTCAGTGTAAACTTGTTTTTAATTCTGTTTTTAGCTTTGTTGCTTCCTATAGTAGTGGCCAAAATTGTGGAAACATTTTGGGAAAAGTGTAGTCTCTAAAACTAGCGAATAACACTTTTTTTTTTGAGTAGTACCATAAAATTATATATCAATGGAAAGATAATTTAATCATGAATGTAATGCAATAACTTTTATGAAGGATTTGCTATTAGAATAGCAGTTACAGTATAGAGAAGAAAAGCGAAACATGAAAAAATGAGATATACAAAAATTATTACCATAGAAAAAATGAGATATACAAAAATGATCATGTCAGTTAATACTTAGTTGGGTAATCTTTAGCATGAATTACAGCCTTACAATGTCTTCCCAAGGAGTGAACCAAGTCTTTTGGCCACTACTGTATGTCTCTTTTATGTGTATAAATTTAACACATTAAAAATATTGACATAAGAAGTGTCTTACAAGTGCATATATTATTTCAATAGAGAACTGACATATCTGGAAGCTTAACAAACATTTTTTTTCCTTAGTGCTTTTATTTTACAATTATTGCAATTCTTTCTTTTGCCATGAGAGCAGTACAACCCCCTCACTAAGTCTCACTCATAAAAGCTATTGATATCACAGCCAACAGATATCACAGTTCATGGCATGCACTAAATCAATCTGTGAGACATGCCAAGTCACAAATAAATAGAAACAGCTTGTTGTCCCCTACTCATACTGTACAAGGCATTTTAATGTTTATACAGGATATAATTAGCTAATAGCTTTTGCTGGACTCCTATGTGGTATATTACTACAGCTACATTCTTTAGTAATCATCTTCATTAGTCTTTTTATTCTTCATGCTATGAAGAACAAAGTTAATGAGCAAAGATGTTCTACAATTATTACAATTATTATCTGGAGGCATTTGATGCTTTTCTTTTCCTTGAAAACAATTATTGGCATATATTATAATTTTGAAAGAAAAGCCTTCCAACAGCCAACAAAACCATAGAGTTGAAGGGGAGTCATCAAGTTCAGCCTCCTGCATGCTGCAGTATTCATTACATCTTTCCCAATAGATGACTATTTATCCTTGAAAACCTCTGGTGAAGGGAAAGAAACCACTTCATGGGATAACCTATTCCAATAATTGGTAGCTCTGTCAGAAAGTTCTTCATTATGTCTAGTCTATACTTACATGCTTCTGTACTAGTCCACATGACAGAAAAAAGGCACAACATATATTAAAATATAAACAACCAGATTACCATTAATATCCTATCAAGTATTAAATTTGTCACCTGCATTCATCTAATAAATGGAGACTTTCTAGACTGGCTCAGTCCACTAAGATCAGACAAAGATTTTACTTTTTCTTTTCAGAGCATAATTTATTATTAATTATAATGCTTCATACAGCAGGTGGATTAGAAATGTCACTATTAATGGCCATAATCTTTCAGAATAAAAATCAGTAATGTCTTCTATTTTTTTTTTCTTAACATAATTCTTAACCTATTCATTTTGGCTGGGTTCAACCCCCAGATTTCAACTTGGCAATATTTAAACTCTATGCTACCTCACTAATTTTTACCACTAGCTTCTTCATAAACTCCTATAATTTTTCTACTGAAACCTGCACTATACAGGGTGCTGTTAACCATGATGCAGTTTGTGAATTTTATTTTACCTTGCATTAAAGTTTAAACTATTCTTGATGTTCCATCATCAAACAATATTCTTAACATGAAGATAACATTTATATGTGTGCACTTAGATGACTATAAATTTACTGTGGATCTAGTCTGTGCAAAGTTATCCTAGAAGGAGTTAATAGAAAACTTTGGGGGAAAAGGCAACATGAAGCTAATGGAAATGTAGACATCCTATCAAATACAATCAATCAATCAATCAATTGACACACACACACGTTTCTCCAAAAAGACGACCCATCTTGAAAAGAAGCCCTATCATGTTATTGAGCGTATGCGATCAAATTAAGCCCTACCCACAAAATTAGCCCTAATTAAGACCCCGCCCACTCCGGAGTGCAGGGGATGGGGTAAGGCACACAGGTAAAAAGTAAGCTAGGGTGGTGATGGGGATGGTGGAGCTGCTTTACTTACCAGGCCTCACACACCGACACTTGCCTCATCTTTTTCTGTGATAGCTTCTTCTGTGGCCGCTTATCATCACTTGCACGCATTGCCCTGGTCTGCGTTCTGCCTTCAGATGCCTGTTGGAAGGCATCTGCAGCTGATAACAGATGTCCAGATCGACCTGGAGCTCTATTATTGGCTGCAGATGCCTTCCGGCAGGCACCTAAAGGTGAAACGGAGGCCGGGGTGACGCGTGTTAGTGGCCACAGAAGAAGTGGGCCAGCAGTGGGCTCCTGCTGGCTGGGGCTGCGGGTGCCACCACCATGAGATGAGTCAATAATTAGAACCCTCCAAAAAGAAGGCCTAGCTGTTTTTTTCGGGGGTCAAAAGAAAATAAGACCCGGCCTTCTTTTTGGAGAAACGCGTTGTGTGTGTGTGTGTTTTCTGAGGTTTTCGCGGGTATTTGTATGTAGGTCTTTGGTTATTTGGGTTTTCTCCCGCATAAAATTGGAAGAACCAAGGTACTTCCAATTCTACGTGGGAGAAAACCCGGATAACCAAAGACCTACATATATATGTATATGTATGTGTGTATGTGTATGTGTATGTATGTATGTGTACACACACACACACACACACACGTGATTATTACCATTTATTTATTTATTTATTTATTTATTTATTTATTTATTTATTTGATTTTTATACCGCCCTTCTCCCGAAGGACTCA
>JANHZT010009986.1:61038-76152 GCA_032468215.1 Stegonotus admiraltiensis | reverse complement strand
AGAGCTGAGCTCGCGTGCCCACTGATATGGCTCCGCGTGCCACCTGTGGCACCCGTGCCATAGGTTCGCCATCATGGGTATATGTGTTATGTTTTGATCAGGTTGGTAATCTGAAAAGATTTATATAAAGTTTTATAATTTTCTAGTATACCACAAACGAGTCAAATATTTTAAAATGTTGAATGTCACTTAGAATAGTTAAGTTTCCTCACCAATGCCAAGCTAGAGGGATAACAAAGTACGTAACAATTTGGCTATTCAGTTGCTAAAAAAAGCCTCTATTTTGAAGTTACATTTTTATGCAGGTTTCCTCAAAAGACATCTTGAAAAGTAATCCATCACTATTGAGAGTTTAGATTTGATATCACTACATAGCAATGCTAAAATACCATAGAAGCAAATATCTGACTTTTGGAAGAGATTGATAAAAAATGGAAGCTGATAGTTTAGTGTATCAGTTATGTTTCTATATTTCTCTGCAAAAGAATAGCTTACTCTGATGTTAGTCTTTGAGATTAAGGTAGGATCATCCAAGGTTAGGGTTTATGGAACGTGCTATTGATTTGTGTTAATAAGTTGAGCCATTCACGTAAAAGCAATGGTGCATAGGAAGCAGATATTTTTTTATTATAAAATATTGTTAGTTCTAGCAAGAACAATAAAAAAAACCCTGCAGTGGTCTGAGTGCTGGACAGATTACAGTCTGGTCCAGTCGATCCTCAACCTACTTATATTCCCTTTATATTGGAAGCAACCAAGGATTGTCAGAAAGTTGTTCAATATCAGAAAACTAAAAAAGGATGTAGAATGTATACAATATATATACAGTATGTGTGTGTGTGTATGTGTATATATATATGTATATATATATATATATATATAATTATGCTAAATCCCCAACATTGTTTTTATCAAACAATGTTATTATATGGGTATCTCTACACAATTTTGTGATATAGACTGAAAACTAGAAGTTGTTTTTTAGAATATGGGACTATTGCATATTCCAAGATCTTGTTATAGCTAGAGAGTTTGTGGTTTAATTTATCAAGGTTGGAGTGATATATGAGGGAAACAAAACAAAACAAAACAAAATCCTATCTGTCCATGTCATGTGTTCCTGGCTCTCAGTTGTGTATCCAGCTGCTAAATTCCATTAAAAGGGAGTTAAAAATACATTAAATATTTTCCTGTTGCATTGCCGTATAAACATCTAGTGCAGTTGCCATAGGGACAGTAAATTAAGCGAATTCTGGTCAGTGGGATGGCAAATGAGAGGGGACTTTTTAAAAAGGGTAATCTTATGACAAGAAATATAATTTATCCATGTTACAAAATAATTTTAAGAATAGTTACCCATTTAATATTCTCTTGAGCTTTAATGTTCACGAATTTAGGGCTTGTCAGTCACCCAGAATAAAAGGACTGCACTATTTCATGTGACTACAGATTCATTCCTCAGCTCATTTTGGAGAAAATTTAAACCTGAGAATCTCCCAGTGGGTATTGCTAGCTGTAGAATGCTCTTAAACTAAACACGGTACATCTGTGCCAGCTTTTAATGTAAGGGCTAAAAGGATAAATCAAATAGTTTGGCACCTTGCCCATATCAGTCATCTATGCCATTTCATTCTCTTCTTGCAGCTGTTTACCAAAAATAGAACTAGAATAGTGAGCTGCAGATCATATGCCATCCAGAAGTAGAATCATATGCAGGCAAGAAATGTGAACAATGTTGGCTTATTACACATGCTACCCACCTTGACAGTAAGTGGTGTGTGTGTGTGGATGTAAATTCAGATAAATTTAAAGTGTCTGACACTTTTTACTATTCTACTGCAGGAAATTTCTAGGAAGGAGAAGGAGACAAACGATGCAGGATTACAGTGTGAATTGCTTTTTAGTTTGACAGCTTGGTATGGTAATTTATGGCAGTGTTTTTCAACCTTGGCAACTTTAAATTAATTTATTCATAAAATTTATTGGCCGCCCATCAAAGGTGATATTCAGCCAGTTTGGACCAGTTTGCTTAAACTGGTAGCGGAAATCGTGGGTGGGTCGGTGGGCCCTCCCACCCGTCCGCCCCGGCACTATGCCATCCTATTTAGGCACGTTTTTGAGACCAGGCACATGTGCAGAAGGCGTGCGTGCGAGCAAAGTGCATGTGCAGAGGCTGTGTGTGTGCTCACATTTGTGAACCGGTAGGGAAAGTAAGTGAATACCATCCCTGCTGCCTATCTTACTATAGGGTAACCCTGGGTGGCTCTAAGTTAAAGCATAAAAAACTAAAATCAAACGTTAAAAATACATGGGAATGGTGGGACAGAGTTGGGGGGAAGTGGGATCTGTTATTATTCAACCACCTCCATTGAGCTGACACCACATCCCAGGTTGGATCCAGCCCATGGACCTTGAGTTTGACACCCCTGGTCTATAGTATAGAAAGGAAGGCAGGCAGGCAGGCAGGCAGGCAAGCAAGCAAGCAAGCAAGCAAGCTTAAATATTTTAAGCGAAATAAAGAATAAACATGCTGATACCCACTCCATAGAAATGTCATGAAGAATAAGTTCCTACAGGTATTTACTTATCTGACATTAAGCCTCACTGAAAAACTGGGTAGAACTGAACAGAATTGTGCTGCAAAGACAGAGTAACTTTTAGATTCTCAGTGGAACTATCTCCAAGTATATTCTTTCTAGATAAACAGAATAATAAATGGGCATCATGTTATAATTATTTCATTAAGCATGTTTTGTTCAAAGACAACATATTAACAATCCCCCCCCCGATCACTTAGTTTTGTAAACCAGATCAATACTTCCTTTCAAATAAGTATGGATACGACTCACTATAATATAAGTTATAGACCCACACATTTGTAGAAAAGTCTCCAGGCGCAAGAATGGTACAATGGTACAATGCACATAGTTACAAAAAAAAAGTCTTCTGTAATTCCTTTTCATTTTCATCATTCTAGATTGTTTAGACTGGGGTTGTGCAAAATTATATGATGCCAAAATGGTGGCATTAAGATAATATTCTGCCAGAATTGACCTTGGTTTGCCACTGTTTATGTTCTCAAGTAGATTTTTAAAATATATATTTTAAGTGATAATGTGAATTATCATGACAAACCTGGTATTTATCATTGCTGATGCATAGAAATTTAGCTTTTTTAGAATATATTCATCTGAAAAGTGCCCTCCTCTTGATCTTCTTAGCAGCTGCTGCTTTACAAATGTTCTAACCCACATAAATTCTTAATTCCTGCTTGTACTTTTTGCAATGGAGATGATATCAGTAAGGTAATAAGGAAAAGCTTCCCTTCCCCTGGGTAATGCACATTTTTGTACCTTATGAGAATATTGAATAGACTTCATTATTTTTTTCAATACAAGTCTGAATTCTGCCATTTGATTACCTAAACTAAAAGCATTTCAATATGCCATCCATCACCCTGACCGGTGTAAAATGCTGAATATTCAGATTAAATTGGAACTTTTTTCCCCCTGTGAATAAGGAATTTGGTTCAATTCCATAATACACAATGTCTCTGGAGAGAGGAAATTGAGCTGGAGGTCGCTGAAGGCAAGTGAGAAAATTGTATTATCCAAACACAAAATTCTTTTTCTTATCATCAAAACCTGAAATATAGCCACGGGGAATAAAGGGGTCAAGGGAGGATTCAATTAGAAATGACAATAGAAAAGGTGCACTTTTCAACATGCCTTTCATTTTTCCAAACAAGTGAGATCCTTGTACTGCAGATTTACAGTAAACTATTTGTCAGGCAGTTTAAATTTTTGCAAAATACGGATAAGAATATCTAAACTTATTCTATAGGCTTGACAGAAATCCATGCTAGTTTGCATGAAAGCTTGCAAATCTCTAGAATAAGTAAGTGCCAAACAGATGAGGGGCTTTCACAAAGGCAGTTGCTGGAAACAAAATGTAATCCTGTGTGGACCTTTACTGTTATCCGACAAAGCTTTTCTTCAAGAAGGCTCATGTAGATTTTTCTTATATTTCTAAATCTGTAAATCCAACTTTGGCTGGAATGTGCATAGGAATAATCTTTTCTTATTTGTTAGTCCACATTAACAATATTTAGAAATACAGAAGGAGCCTGAATGAAACAGAAATATCCTTAAGTTCTTAACCAAACAAGAGTAGAACTCTAATCAATTTAGCTTCCTCTAATTCATAATGATCTTTTTGGATCTCCCCCTTACATTAACAGCATTCCCAAATCAATGAAAATATCCAAAGAGCCAATAAAACAAGAATGTGGGAATATGCTATAATTCAACTGAAGTGTACGTACTGATGGAAAATTTCATTGGTTCAGATTTAGGTAGGCAGAATTCCAACTCATTTGTCTTGGTGGATCTATATTCCGTCAATTCCGAAAACAATGCCTTGGCTGCTTCTGAGCCAAATCAAGGCACAGTGCCAAAATGGCTTGTATTCCACTAGCTTGTAAATATAACTTCTTGCACTTCTTTGCCTGTGCATTCAGAATGTTAGTTGACGTGCTTTAATATGGGCTTTCTGTAAAGAAGTGCATGACTGAAACCGTGGATCCTACTAGCTTCAGGGTTGAATTCATTTAGGTCCTAGTTCAAAAACGCTTCTAGGTGCCCAGCTGCTTAAAAACTTAATTCAAATTTATTTAGGTTGTATTGTTTTGAAACAATACAACCTAAATAATAGCTCAGCTGATCACCAGAACTTTTAAAAAAAAACTTTTTAGGCATTTTTTTACTACTGGTTTGGATGAATAGGTAGTAAAAAATGCCTTTAAAAAGTAAAACAAGAGGCTCTGACAATCACAGCTGTGCCGTGCAATCATTGGAACCTTTTAAAAAAAATTAAAGCATTTTTTACTACCTATTCGCCAAAGCCGGTAGTAAAAAAATGCTTTTAAAATGTTTTTAAAAAGGTTCCCAAGATCGTGCGTCACAGCTGATCACCTGACCTACGCTGTTCTACTTACCTTCCCAAGCCTCTTTTTGGTGTGCACGTGCAGCATGCATTTGGTTTGTAGTGTGCATGCACATGCACAGTGCACATTTGATGTGTGGCATGCATGCACGCACGGCCAGTGAACCGGTAGTAAACCTGTTCAGATTTCACCACTGACTTAGACTTATATACTGCTCCATAGTGCTTTACAGCTCTCTCTAACCAGTTTACAGAGACAGCAATTGCCCCCAACAATCTGGATCCTCAATTTTCTGACCTCGGAAGGATGGAAGGCTGAGTCAAAGGCTTCAGCTGTTGAAAATTGAACTGATGAGTTAGAAAAGCTGAAGAAGGATTGGTAGAAAAAAAATCCACACAAAAGTTACTTGCCAATACTAAAACTCTTTTATTAGCTGGATCACAACATTAAAGTGAAGTTTGCATTAAACGGAGTATCTCTGTACAATAAGTACATAATTGTTGTACATAAATCAGCATAATAATTTGCTTCTTGGACTGACATTGCTATTACTTTTGTTCTTGAACTATGCTTTTCTTCATGAAAGGCAGCTGCAAAAACTGCAACACTCTGGGGGAATAGGTAAGAAATACAGATAGATTGCACATGACATTTAGAAACAAAAAACAGAACTGCATGGCATGTAAATCTTTATACAACAAATCCAGATTAGAGACCGTGGAAAATCTCTAAGAAGCCTCAGTATGTGCCAGCATGACAGTATAAGCAAAATAGCTAGCAAGATTAGAGAACTGCTCTTGAAATCTAATAGCTTAGAAAATGCATTGATGGGAGAATGTGATTTGAGCCAGATACATGTTCCATGCTCTGGGTCAGAAAAGAATGACTGGAAGATAGCTGGGTTGATGTGCTAAGAATAGGAAAGTAGAAATCTGATGATCAATGAATTATCACAAAAACCATAACATTATGTTCCTAATAAGTTAGAACCAGAGGTGTGTACAGTGCAGAAAATTTGCTTCTATTTATCTGCTCATAGAGGAAAAAAACCCCTGTGCTGTACAATTTATCTTGATTCATTTCAGAATGGAGAATTTCAAAATTTTAACAGGGGTGATAGTGGTCCCATTATTTATTTATATAAGCACCCGTTCTGCCACAATCAAAGTAAATTCTGTTTACACAGTATATATGAAATAAGAATTAAATATCCATGGTCAGGTTCAATGATCTCATATACAAATACAACATAAAATTCCTAATACAAAAACCATAAAAATTCAGTTTTAATTTTTTCTGAAAACCCAGCAAGGATGGAACAACTTTATCTCTGCTCCAAGGCTGTTCCTTGGAAGGCAGAATTCTGCACAACTTACAAAGCCAAGAAATAACACATCCACGGCAACGGGCAGCTTCCTTCTGTAAGCTAAAGCAGTACATTTAGGCCTGCCAAGGAGCATCCAAAGTCAGAAATTACCCTCCTGATTGCTGCTGTTAAGAAAATACCATCTGCTGAACAACCTAGCAGTTTTTTTCTGTGGGACAATACTCTTCCACCATCTATACTTAAAGTAGCCATAAGTGTCAGGGTATACTGTTACTGAGAGGTCCTTGTAGATCTTCCTGCATTATTTCAGTGAGTGATTATGTATGTATGTATGTATGTATGTATGTATGTATGTATGTATGCATGCATGCATGCATGAATGCATGCATGCATGTAAGTATGTATGTATATTTCTGGCTTATTTTAATCCTGAGAGTGCAGTGTCCAGTCAGAGAAACTAAAGCAAGATGGCAAATGTGAATACATACATCCATGCACACATCTATGTACAGTACAGTGGTGGGATTCTCCCAGTTCTCCCAGTTCAGGTGAACTGGCAGCAGCAGCAGCAGGAGGCTCCGTCTACCCGCCTAGACGTCATCACGGACGCTCTGCGCATACGCAGAGGTGTCGCACGTGCTCCCATTGGCGAACCAGTAGCGAAGGTAAGTGAATACCACTACTGGTACAGTATATATATGTGTGTATGTGTACATGTGTGCATTTCATCTAAAGCACTGTATTTTTTGGATTTCATCTGAATCCAATCTGAAATTGTTCCAGATTGCAGACAGAGCAAAGCACGTGAAGTGTGCAGTATCTGAAAACAATTGTTCTGTGCACGGAGTAATTTATGCACAGAGAGGTTTGCACATTACCAGTTAGGAATACATTTGCATATCTTAATATGGAGACTGGTGAGGGGGGGAGCATATCTCAGCCTTGTATTCAGCTGACCCCAAGCATTGTATCTATGGAGATTCTCAGTCATCCAGGTCATGGTTGTCCCAAAGGTGTTTTTTCAAAAGGCAACTGGACTTTGTCTTTCCTTGAAGACATTTCGCTTCTCATCCAGGTAGTTTCTTCAGTTCTGAAGAACTGAAGTTCAGAACTGAAGAAGCTTCTTGGATGGGAAGTGAAACATCTTTGTCTGAGTAAAAGTCTTTGTCTGAGGAGAGCAGGGGTTTTTTTTGTGCATGTCTCCTACTCTTTGGTTTCTGATTGCAGAGACTGACTCCCAATGCTCAAAACACACATGCTGCAGTGGGATTGCAGTGCAGAGCTTCAGTGGGCCAGCTTTGTTTCCTGCTGGGGACGCCTCGCCCAACAGACTGTAGTGTGGAAGGATTCCCGATTTAAAAGATTGTCTGGTTCCTCATCAGTTGTCTTGTAAAGTGCTATGGTAGCAAGTTGTACTTTTTATAAATGTAAAAAAAATAAAGATTGCTTGGACAAATGTAAGACTAAGAAATAACTTTATTGAACATGGCTTCAGGTTTAGTTTTGTAATATAATGACTCCTGCGAGAAAGCGATTTTTGTGTAATTGTCTTTCCTGGAAATTTCTTTACCTGTCTCTGCTCTGTTTCATACATATTCGCATTCACATCCACCTGAACATCCACCTTCACATGTACACAACAGACACTTGCAATATAATAAGCACAGCTTATAAAACTGAATGAAGTTGAGAATCCATATGAAAATTTCTGCAGGATTCAATCATAATCTCACTGTGAGATTAATCAAAACCAACCAACTGCCCAATGTAAGAGAGATCTGAAAATTAAAACAAATATTTCAGAAAGGCAACAACTTTAGCTAAATAAGGAACACCTAAATAAACTGGGCAGTATTGAAAATTGCTGCCATAAAGAACCAACTGTTATAATGCAATTTATTTTTTAAATATAGCTTTGGAGCTTTTGAAAAAAACACAATCAGGTTCTACACCTTCATAAACTACAGTAATTTGTTCTTGATTTAATATGAACAGAAATTTATATACATAGGAAAGATTGAAAGCTTACATTTTTCAGTAAATTACTACCAAGGTTCTATCAAGATGCAGAAACACCTGGTCACCTATTAAAATTTAAGATAATTGATGATTTTTCTCTTGCACTCTTTCTTTTTTTGCAATTGTCCAGATTTTACTTACCTGTTGATTTTTGTGAGTAGTACAATAAAGCTGTTTGTCTTTTGAATCAAGTTTGTTGGAAGACAAACAGCGTAGTTATTTCCATGCTCCAGATTAGAATCCCTGTTGAACGTCCATAGTAATTAGCTCCATTACTTTAAAACATTCAGATCTGATTCGTTAAAAATTTACAATAAAAGAATAGCAATGTGAATGTAATGCAAATAAGGAACAGTGTAGATTTCTAAATTACCTTCAGCCCTTCTTATCCTCTGTTCCTCTGTAACATTCCATTCAAAACCTTTGTTTCACTTTTATAAAGTAGAAGACAATAATTTTATCCTTGAAATTAGAAAGATCGCTTTTTGAATAGTCACTAATGGGACATCATTTTGCACATAGAAAAATTATCTGTCCGGAATGCTATTAGTCTGCATAATACAACAATTAGTTTTTCCATTTATTATCATGACTTGAAAAAGTGGAACTAGTGATTTCAGGAATGAAAGCATGTTTTAATCAAGTCACAAGTTCAGAAGTCTGAACTTTATTATCGATTAAAAATATGAAAAGGGATTTTCTCAATAAAGCAAACCACATTTCCTTCTTTCTTTCTTTTTCTTTTATATATTCATTTAGGAATTTAATATGTCTGGATTTTACTTTATATTGTGCTTCCTTTTTATTACTTTATATTACTTTGCTTTGTTCATAAACTCCATGATATAATTGCCTTTTGCTGGGACAAAATGTGCTTTGGTAATAATTTGAGACACTGCTCATTTCTCATATTGAAAGAAAAGTTATTAAAAATGCTTGTAAAGTATGATCCCTTATGCTTCTCTTAAGAATGTACTCCTTATGTAAAAGTTTTCTTTCTCTACTTCACAATCTGAGAAAAGTAATTTGGAAACCTCAAAATATAGATGGACATTTAAGCAGATGATGGTGACCACATGCAAACAAATATAATAAAATTATCTGAGTTATATTGCAAGTTGGGCAGATATAAAAATCTATTTAGTAAATAAACTCATTAACTAATGAACTTTCCTGCATGTTGGTACAAAATGTTACAAAGATCTGTTGTGCTCATAGCACTTTGTGAAGTGTAAGAATGTAAATCACAGCTAATTTTCTTCCATTAAAAAATGAAAGAAAACATACAATTCTAACATTTCCAGGTTTCATTTGTCTCATGCTAAGGCCATAGAGTCACACGCGGTCATCTAAAAAGGTTGAGTTTGGTCGCCAGAAAACCTTCAAAAGTTGCCAATAAATTAACATTACATATATCTGTGGAATTGTTATTATGTTACCATTATGGGCTATATGCTAGAGAGTATGATATATACTCACATTGCTCTTATTATTTGATTATTTCTTTTGTATTTTGATATTGTATTTCTTTTATATTTCAGATCTGCATTTGTATTTTTTGTTCAACTAAAACAAGAGAGTATTTTAGTTTATAATTATATCTATATTGAAGAAAGTTGTAACTTTTTGTTATGGAGTTTCTCAATCATCAGGGGTGTTAATCACGGCGTTGTCACATGATGTATCGGGACTTTCCCCCCCTTTGCTAAACCAGGTGGGGCAAGGCCAGCATGTGATGCATCCAGCCAGCGTCTAGCGGACTGTGAGTTTGACACCCCTGATCTAGGTCATGGTTGTCCTAAAGGTGCTTTTCAAAAGGCTACTGGACTTGGCTTTTTTCCTTGAAAATGTTTCACTTCTCATCCAAGAAGCTTCTTCAGTGAAACGTTTTCAAGGAAAAAAACCAAGAAAATCCAGTTGCCTTTTGAAAAACACCTTTGGGACAATGAGTTTTTTGCTATTCGCTTTTTCACAAGTCCACCATACATGGTAAAATGCCATTTCATATACTTACATTTCCAACATTGATTAGAAGTACCTATAATACATCTTAGATAATTTCTCTGGTGTCATCTGCTAATGGTACATCATTTTGTAAGAGTTCTCCCTTAAATTCTAACATAATGTGAATTTCAGTCCCTTCAGCCACATTCTTTCCCACTGGTCTATCTGTATATTATAATCAATTCTTAATCCTTTTTATGCCGCCGCCTCCTCCCCTCCACCCAATAGAAGTATATACATTTAGCAATCACATGTTCATCATTAGTCCTGTCTTTTCTTACTTTTTAGAGTGCAACTTATCATGCCTCCCAGCAGGCTAGGATTGCCCATTAAATAGGCTGAAAAGATAAGTCCTTCAGTTCTGAAACTGAGGAGAAGAAGGAGAAGGGAAAGGAGAAGGAGAAGCAGAGATGACATAATTGATCAGAAACCAGATTGAAACACAGTAGCCAGCTAGGGTGATTTTTTTCTTGTATCCATTGATGTCCATTAATTAATACTTCATGGGTTTAAATAGTATTTCTATCTTATAATATGCATTGCTTTGCTTTTGGAATTAAACACATAACTGTGAATGTACATGGTACTAAGCAAATAGTACCGGCAGAAGAAGTGGAATCCTGGAAACAGAATTGCATTTAATAGGACCTTCAATAGATAGATTGGGATTGCAGTAAAGAGAAACAGGAAAAAAAGCATTTCAGATGCACAATGGCTTATGTAGCTTTTGTTTATGCTAACAGTACCAATATTTTTTAGTGGCTGACTTTTTTACATGTATGAAATATAAAGTTATCTGAACATTTTTGGACTGAATTTCTGACAGGTGGTACTTGTTTTATATTCTTCTCTATACCAGGATTTCTATACCAGCCCCTAAAAATGATTGTAGCTTGTACACAATCTAAAAACATCAACATGACAATTCATTCTCAAAATAACCAAACTTACCCACCCTCCTGCATCAGAATCAGGATAAAAAAAAATTGGACGACAAAAGATGGGTGAGTTTGGTTAGTTTGAAAGAGCAAACTACATATTACATATGGTAATGAGCACCATCTGGTGGATTAGGGAGGGTTTTTTAAATAATAGAATACAGGTCTAGTAGAGAAATGTTTGTGAGTT
Source organism: Stegonotus admiraltiensis (assembly GCA_032468215.1). Taxonomy (NCBI): domain Eukaryota; kingdom Metazoa; phylum Chordata; class Lepidosauria; order Squamata; family Colubridae; genus Stegonotus; species Stegonotus admiraltiensis. The sequence continues at coordinate 64,729 of JANHZT010009986.1, read as the reverse complement.
TAGTTCTGGATAAAGAATTTCCTATTCCTATGTTTCCTATTTTAGCATTAGCTAAGAATTAGTTAAGAGTATCTCCATATTTCTCTATACCTTTAATGTCACTTTCTGAGGTTATTTTCATTTTAGCTTTCAGTAGACAATATTGCTTTCTTTAGTGGAGAATAGAATAGAATAGAATAGAATAGAATAGAATAGAATAGAATAGAATAGAATACCATTGTTATATGAGAGACAGAAAAGATACAATTCTATTCATTTTAGAATTTTTGGCAGCTTTTACATCCTATTGGATTCAGTATTGACATCCTATTGGATCCAATATTACTCTTAGATTTCTAGATAGTAGTGATAAGATTACAGTCTTCTGCATGTATTCATAGAAATGAATTCCACTGATTTGTATCCCCAAATATAAAGTTTCATCTTAGGTTGATTTGCCAGCTGTATCCTTTTTTTAAGAAGCAATGCTTTAGGTATGGCTTTTTAGGTTTCAAAATTTAATTTATGCAGACTCCCTAAAATTAAACCCTGGGGGACGTCATAGGCCAAGAGGTTGTAGATCAGAGCCCCAAGTCAAATACCCTGTTTTTCCCAAAATAAGACATCCCCTGATAATAAGCCCAATCGGGCTTTTGAGTGCATGGCAATAAGGCCAAGTGCTTATTTCAGGGTTCAAAAAAATATAAGACAAGGTCTTATTTTCGGGGAAACATGGTAGTAAGATAGCCCAGAAGAATACAGGTGTAAAATTACTGTGAAGTCTAACAGATATGATTCAGTTTCTACTTCAATTGAGTTAATTTGCTATGGTGATTCAAGATGTCTCAGTCCTAAATCCATGCCTAAATCCAAGTTTAAAGGAATCCAGATAATTTCATTCCTTAATTCTTGGTAATAGATGATCACAGAGCACTAAAGTACATTACCCTAAAATGTGAAAATTGACACTCACTAATGATTATTGTAAAGAGTGGGACCTAAAGATAACTTTAAGAGAAAATGAATTACTGTTATATTTATATAAATTGGAAAGAAGACCTGACACCTCTGTGCATCCTTAACAAATCAAGATGGTCAATGTTGCACAGGGACATCTCTCATCCTAAATTTTGTCCATATCTTCAAATTGAACTGAAGAAAATTTTCATCACTAGAAAAGCAACTGCTACCAGTACTTAATCTGGAACTTCAAGGCAGTAGGATGAGAAGAACTGAGTTGGATAAGACACACATTCATCCAATCTAGCACCTAGTGGCATTTAGTGGCCAACTATTTTTGAGCAGTTATATACACCATGAGAAGTTGAATTAGAATTTTCATTTTTCTTTATGCTATCTAGAACTATCACTATTAGATAAACACTTTCTTCTGGAAAAGGTATTGATTTGTTATAGTAATGCTTAGCTATCTTTGTGTTTCGAGATTTAAGCTTTAGACGTTTAGTGAAACTTCTCATTTTAGGTTATATCTATTTTATTTTTTCCTGGGTTCTTATCTAAATTAACCACTGCTTATAGTTTGCATTGTTAATTTATAGCCATACAATTATTCATCTTATTCCTCCAGTGACTAGTTAATATAGCTTAATTTTAGCAAAGGTCATTCATATTAGATAGTCTGCTGGAATCCAACTGTTCATTTAGTGTTAAGCTTTCTTTAATATTGCTGTAATATGATTTCTGTAATAAGAAATAAATATAAATAAATTAGGAACATGGTTTTGCCTCATGAACTGAGGAAAGAACAAGATAATTTTCTTATATCGTATAAATACAACTTAAAGCAGATGAATGACTTGGCATACGTAAATCCTGGTAGGTTAAAAGTGCAGGGTGAAATGGGGTTTTAGAGGTAGTATATGGAACAAATTCAAATTCTTGTTCTGATAATTCTGTTGTCCAGATAAATTACAATCTTCCAGGATTGGATGATCTACATGATTACAGAGTACTGAGGTCTGTTGCTTCAGAATTTAGATATGATTGTACAATTAAAATTTTCACTCTATTGGTATGTATTGTTTCCTTTTGAGGTTGAACTATATATTTATAAGAATCATGTGCTGTACCTTGAATGAATATCACAAGCTAGAATGTTGCTGCAGATACTGTAAATAATTTTGTGGGGACTTGTGATCTTATGTCCCTGATTAGCCAGCTTTTCAGAGGTCTAGAGGGATCCAGTCAGCCTTATGAAGTGCTGCTGAGAGCTGTTCCATAAACTCTGTGTATTCAAGGGTTTTTCCCCTGTGTACTCCCTTTTCATTATTTTTATTCCAAGAAGCTAATGAATTGTTTAATTAAATATTGAATCATAAAATAGAGATATACAATAAAATAAACAGTAATAAAATTTATTCCAATATTAAAATACTATTAAAGCTTTCATAAAATTGAATAGACAGATATTACTGATTTCATATTTTCAGGAGGGCCCCTGTGAGGGCTGAAACAAAAAGTTGCTTCAGGTGCTCCCCCTCCTTCTTAACATTTAGAACGATTTTCAAGCCGTTTTGGTTTGCCATTTTTATCACTTCTTGTTTTTGTACAGATGGAGCTGTTTTATTGCTTTACGATTGCATTGATGTTTTATTTGGTTTCATATGTTATATAATCCACCAAAGTCTCAGAATTGTGGCAGCACAGAAATGTAATCAATCAATCAATCAATCAATCAATCAATCAATATCAATAATTAGGAAAAACTATGTTAAACAGATTGTGTATAAAAGGACAAACCTGAAGAAAGAAGTACCTGATCTAGAGTATTTTCTTTTCATGATTAATCTGATACTTCAAAAAATGGTTATTGCATTGTTACAATTGGATTATTTATTTATTTATTTATTTATTTATTTATTTATTTATTTACATTATTTATATATCATATTTATGTAAATGCCCATTTCACAGATTCATGACTCTGGCCAGTGTACAATAAAAAAGAATAATAAAAGCCTGACAGTTAAAAAATTCAGCCGTTAAATCACCAATCAAAATGACCAATAATGGCATAGCAGTTATTTTTCTAGGCAAAAAAGCTATCTCACTAATTCATTGCCTCCTTGAGATTCCCAAGTCACTAAGCAACTATTGTTACGTCTGACCAGACTCTGACAAGACTGATCCAAATTTGGAATGGGTTTGTTCTCTCAACTTTCTCTGGATGCTCAGGGTACTAAAAAAATTCTTTTTAAACTGAGCCAATAGAAAACACCTCTTTCCTCTTTGACAATGCATCGCATCAAGCATGTTGAAAATATCAGAATTCTGAGCTAGAGAGTGCCTTGTGAACCAATATACATCTTACCGTCCTGAAAATACATGCAGTGTACAGGTAGACCTCGACTTATGACCACAACCAAGCCCAAAATTTCTGTTGCTAACCAAGACATTTGTTAAGTCAGTCTTGCCCCATTTGATGACTTTTCTTACCACATTTGTTAAGTGAATCACTGCAGTTGTTAAATTAGTAACACGGTTGTCTAATGAATCTGACTTCCCCATTGACTTTGTTGGTCAGAAGATTACAAAAGGTCATCACATGATGCCGGAACTCTGCAAACGTCACAAATATGAACCAGTTGCCCAGTGGTGGGTTCCTCCCGGTTCCGCATGGTTCCGCCGAGCTGGTAGCGATGACGATATGACGTCACTGAACCGGTTCTGCCCCCCTGCCCCCACCCCCCTG
>JANHZT010009983.1:2963-14330 GCA_032468215.1 Stegonotus admiraltiensis | reverse complement strand
TTGAAGTCCACAAGTCTTAAAGCTGCCAAGTTTGGGGACCCCTGCTATAGAGGTTCAGTTGTTTTTAGGAGACCCATACTGGTACAGACTGATGGAGAGCAACTGTCCCAGTTAGAAGTAGGGCAAGATCTGATGAAAAAAACCCCTCCCCCGTACCTTTGAGCCTTATCTGGTCTTTCCCAGGCAAAAGCTGCCAGTCTGGGGGAGATTCCTGGATTATAAACAGTGAACAATAAAGTAATTGTCCCAAAGGTGCTTTTTCAGAAGACAACTGGACTTTATTTTTTTCCTTGAAAACTTCACTTCTCACCCAAGAAGCTTCTTCAGTTCTTCATTTGGGAACGGAAGAAGCTTCTTGGATGAGAAGTGAAACATCTTCAAGGAAAAAACAAAGTAAGTCCAGTTGCCTTTTGAAAAAACACCTGTGGGACAACCATGACCTTGGATGATTGAGAATCTCCATAGACAATAAAGTAGTTAATTTACACCCTACATGTGTGGGTCTAGATCCGGATCTGGATCTGGATCTAGTTGTTTGTGGCTGACATAGAGGCATTTTTTAGGAATTGGGAAGCAGACGAATCTATGAACAGTAAAGATACCCTGTTTGCAGCTTGTGTGCTACTAAAGCTTGTTCCATTTTGTCAGTAATGGGATGAAGAATTGTAGAGGCGATAAGTGGATTTTAATGGGCTGTTGCCCTATTTTGTAGTATAGTTTTATGTAGCAATAATTCCTTGCAATAAGGTGGTACAGAGCTAAGGTGACTTTTCCCTTGACAACCGAGGCCATAAATTTAATCCATAATATTGTTCTCATGGGCTTAGCAAGGCAGTACATGAAAATTTATGTTAGCCTAGATTGTTCACATTCTAGCTTCTGCTTACTCAACTGCAAAGTTACTCAGGACTGATAAATAATAAACTAAAATTAGATATTGTATTCACCTCAAACAAAAAGATACTTTACTATTTTTGTTATATATTTAATGTTTCCATGCCCCAAACAAATCAAAGCAAGTAGTTCTATTGCAAAACAAATTAGATGTTTAATCTACTTTGAATAGGATGTCCTTTCCCTGATTTGATTCTTGGCTGCTTCTGTTAAAACACTGTGTTTATTTTCGGTTATTTACAGTTTATTATTAAGCTTGATAATGTTTTAGAAAAAGATTAGTGTCCCAAGAATGAAAGCTTTTGTTTAGTTTTGGTTCTGAGCCCTGGGAATTGGAACAAGTCAACTGCAAAAGAACAAAACAAAATTCCAACCCTCTTTCCCTCTTCCTATTTACTGCCCCAATTATTTGCAACAGCTGAAATACCGTATTTTTTGGAGTATAAGACGCACCTACCTTTTTTGGTGAGGAAAAGAAGAAAAAGAAATCTGCCTCTGCCTCCCAGCAATTTTGCCTCGTTGCAGCAAACGGCCTGCTTTACTTTCATTTTCGTTTTCAGCATAGCTTGATTAGCACAAGGGGAAAAAAATCTGCTCCAGCAATTTACCTCTTGGTAGCAAGCAGCAGAGCCCTGTGCAAAACAGCTAAGAGCAAATCAGCTGAGAGTCGGGAGGCCAGTCCAATCAACTTGTGCTAAGTAGGCTGTGCTGAAGCTGAAAGGAGCTGTTTTTCCTGCTGTTTGCTTGCAAGGAGGTAACTGCTGGGAGGCAGAGGCCAAAGGGTGGGGGCCAGTGGGTGGCGGGGCTACATTCAGTGTATAAGACGCACCTAAATTGTCACCCCCTTTTAGGGGGGGGGAAAGGTGCCTCAGAAAAATACGGTAAGTAGTGCTTTTCAGATTGGATTTAGATATTTTCATCTCCATTCTGGAAATTGAAAAATCAAAATAGTCTTACTTTATGCTATTTTAGAAGAAAAATGATACCTAAAGTATAAAGGAGAGGGAACCTGAATCCTGCCCCTTTTTATTCTTATACTTTTCAAGTCTAAAATAACCATTTGATATCTGAAAAATTGCTATTATTACTGTGAAATAAAAAGAGTTTTGCGCTTTTCATATTGAACCAGTAACTCATAATTTCTATTCTAAATCTGTCTTTTTGTATAATACAGTCTGAAGACTTCTATTGTTCTAGTGAATATCTATAATTTTCCCAGTTATTTTCTCGTAGAATCTCAATTGTAAATGTTTCTACTGTGTGTGTGTGTGTGTGTGTTGGTTGATTTTCTTCATTTTGGTTATAAGTAGGTTCAGGTTTAGTAATAATCAAAGAGGTTTATTGAGACTAAATAATGCACATTGTTTTGAATGAGCAAATCTGGCATTCAGACAGTGAAATAAATCCTTATTTGGCTATATTTCTGATTATATCTGTTATAATTTAGGTAATTTGAAATAGGTTCTTTACAAAATAAAATCTAGCTTTTCCATTTAAAAAGTTATATTTTTTTTATATTACAGTTATTTTCACTTTTATACTAAGAAATTATTTCATCAGTTATGGCATAATATTATTGTATATTAGCTATCATACAATATTGGTATAATATGCACTGTTGCTTTGAACCAGCAGTGAAATTACCTTAATGTTATTAGTGAAAAGTTGCTACTGTTCAAATTGGCTCCATGCTACAGTTTTTTTTAATATATATATAATTATCCAGTATTCATAGCATTTCTCAGATATTGTAAAGTCTCTGAAATAAATGATTAAATCAAATCAGTTAAAAGTGAAATTGGGAATAAAGGGACATGATACAGTCAGAGAAGGAACAGTGGACTAAAAGAGCAGGGAGAAAAATTAAAATTAAGGGACATATTTGTTTGTTTGTTTGTTTGTTTGTTTATTTTATTAAATTTTTATACCGCCCTTCTCCTGAAGGACTCAGGGCGGTGCACAGCCGAAGTTAAAAGAAACAGATATATAAAATTTAAAAACAATTTAAAAACATATTTAATAATTTGGCCCTCACGTTAAAAACAGAACAACCCCCTTAAAATCAATATTTAGGCCAGCCCCGCTTGTCGAAACAGCAGTGTCTTAAGGGCATGGCGAAAGGAGTGAAGGTCAGGGATCCTCTGTGCTCTTCAATTATAATTGAAGAGTATGGTTTTAACCTGCTATTTGATATAGATTGAATAAATAGAAGCCAAAACAAGTAGGAGACAATCATCTGTACCAGTTTCTATTCTCAAAATTCTGGAATCTTTCAGCAAGAAATAAAACTACACTTCATCTCTGCTTTAATTTATAGCTATAAATAAGCTTTGGCTGGCTACTGGTCCCATTCAGGCTGCATAAACCATCAGAATATGTTGAAGGATTTTATGCAGTACTTCCCATTCATCCCAAGCACTTATGAACATAATCCAGCCTGTTCGTTTTACCTGCAGTGCACAGAGCAAAAGCATTTAACGAAGCAATCAATATATGAGAAGTGCCTGTGTGTTGTCCAAATGGAATTGCAAATGAAGACATTTTCAGCAAGAGTGTTTTAGACTGATACCTTCTCTGCTAGTACATATTTTAGTATCTACAGTAGGAAAACATGAAGGGAAAAAAATCTTATGTAGAAATAGCACCAAATGAATGCAAGCAACAATTCACAATTAGTGGAAGTTTCCTTTGGTCCCTTCATGCTATTTTCAGTTAATAACATCTTAAATCGGAAGCAATGCTAACCATTCTAAAACCAAAAATATTTCAAAGGTTTTCGGTTTCTTCCTTGTTTCCTATTTTTCTACAGGAAAAATAGAGGGAAACATTTTCAGAAAACTATTCTCCCCCATGCTCTATTTTTCCCTCTCCCTCCTTTTTATTTTTCTGGGCCTTCACAAATTAAATTAACAATTCGATGAAAGGCTACAAAATATTAGAAAGGTGTGACTGTAAGAATCCCCATACTTTTGGATAAAGCTGGATGACTTAATAAAGAATGGGATTCCCCATTCTTAAGGAGAAAACAGTAATAGTATTTGTACTACTTAAATACTTTATCACTTAAAACAAATTCATAAGACTAGGGGGGAAGTGGTCATTAAACTAAATTGGTTGGTGTGTGTGGCAGGACACTTTCATCACATAGGTACATGTGCCAAAAGATAGAGAAAGTAAGTTTGAGGTTCAAAAATGAAATGAGACTTTTAAAAGCAGGACGTTGAGATTGGAAAAAAGTGACATTCGGCAAAGAAACAGGATCAAGACAGAAGAGAACAGTATTTCCAGGGAAAGTACAGCTGTACAGAGGTAAAAGGATAAAGCAGAGAAACAGATATTTTCATCTCACACAGTTTGAAATGTCAGTGAAGAATTTAAGAAGGATTATTAGCTTAGAAAAAGATTATTAGTATGAAGATGGTAGCTAATCATCGTAGGATGGAAGGAAAATCTAAATTCAGTTAAGGAAACCTGAGACTTGATAAACTCCTACATGATTTGGGCTGGAACAAACATAGAAAGGAGTAGACCAACCCTGAAGAGAAGCAGAAAGAACTGGGACAAAACTACATGATTGTTTCCAAGAGAAAGAAGTAAAAATGAAACAGTAGTTTGTGATGCGAAAAATAAAAGGGGAAGACCTCTGCTTCAGCAAAAACAAAACAAAACAAAAAGGACCTTGAAACAGCTGTTGCAATGAAGATTTTTTAAAATTTATTTTGATTTATATGCCGCCCTTCTCAGGGCGGCTTACAATGCGTTAAGCAATAGCTTTCATACTTTTGTATAGTTTATACAAAGTCAGGTTAATTGCCCCCACAAACCGGGTCCTCATTTTACCCACCTTTGAAAGGATGGAAGGCTGAGTCGACCTTGAGCCTGGTGAGAATTGAACTCGCAGTAATTGTAGGCAGCTGGATGTTAAAACTGCCTAGTAGGAGGCATTAATCTCCTACGCCACTGAGGCTCCTCTGATTAGACCAGGGGTGCTATTCAGCAGGTTCTGTCAAGCTCTGGGGAACAGTAGCGGAAGTTTTGAGTAGTCCAGAGAACCAGCAAATACCACCTCTGGCTGTGGGGTGGGAATGGAGATTTTGCAATATCCTTCCCCTGCCACACCCACCAAGCCACGCTCACAGAACTGGTAGTAAAAAAAAAATTAATTCCACCACTGGATTAGACGTTTAAAAAAAAATCAAAAGTAGATTGCCTGAAGTGTGAAGATGAAGAGAAAAAGAATTGGTTGATGAATCCTGAATATTTTGAGAAAGAAAACTTGGACAAAAGAGATTATAACTGAAAGCAGAAAGGGACAAGGGACTACGTGAACTTTGTCCCAAAGGTGCTTTTGCTTTCTTGGGTTTTTTTTTTCTTCTCTCATGAGAAGGCGAAACGCCCTCAAAGAAAAAACAAAGCATCTTTGGGACAACCATGACCTGGATGACTGAGAATCTCTACAGACTTTCACACAATCTTTGGATTCATATCAAAATGTACAAAAATGGGACCGGGCTGACTTTCTTCTCGGTAGCTTACTGAAGACGTTTTCCGAAGGTCAATTTTCTCTACTGAATTGTGTTGATGCTGGTACCAGCTGCCTTAAAGAAAGAGAAGCTCTTGAAAATCAGACTTGAGGCAAAGGTTGTCTGAAAGGCCATAAACTCAGTAGGTTGTAAGACTGGAACTATAGAGTAGCTCAGAAAGAAGAAAGGAAATGTGGATGGAAGCCGAAAGAAATGAGCCTGAATTTTAAAAAAAGCAGTTGACCTTTTTTGCTCAGTTTTTCTTGGGTAAATATGCTAACCATGCAGCTCTTGCTGTTTCTAACAGGATACAATTATCGTACGTACACCACAGACCAAGTCAGCAGATATTTGCCTCAGTTATATAATTCCTAACGCCACAACTGCTTTTCAGAAAAATAATAACTAGAATTTTACCAAATTTTTAAGATGTCAGTGACCATGGGAAGTTCAAAATGCATTAATGTTCCCCTTTAATATGCTGAAACAGCTGGCACTGGGAATTTGAACTAGAGACTTCTAAAGATTGCATTTTCTGAAAAGACATTTGGCTTTGTATCAGTCAGGATTCCAGTCCTTGGCAGATAAAAAGAAGCCACAAAAATCATACTTTTCCATCCTCGGGAGAGAAAGCTGCCTTGCCTTTTTTATTTCTTCTCTTTATGTTGCCATTTTGAAAACCGAGTTCTTTTTGCCTTTAAGAAAAATATAGAAGGCAGAATTGTAGTTATACTCCCTTGAAATTTTTGATTTTTTCAACGTAGAGATGTTTGATCTTCATTTCAACAATATTGATAGATAGAAGGGGATATGATCTACAAGTATCACATTATCACTTATGGTACATTTTACAGTCCGTAGTGTAATTTAAATAAACATAAGTGCAAATTTCACATGTGGACATACTGAATACATCTGTACATTTATTGCTACCTCAGATATCTAAAATCAGAATCAGGTGTACAGATCAGATACCCTTTTTTAAAGAAGATTGTTAGAGTGTATCTGGGAGAAATCTCTGTTATTTAAACTCAGATTATTAGTTTGATTTGGTCTTCGTTGTTGAAGTGTGTACATAGATCAAAAGAGTTCTCTGAAGCCTTCAGAAGATTTATAGATGTCTCCGAGTCTTGGAAAGGGTTTAAAAAGATCACCAAACAATTGGACAGCAAACTCTCTGCTCTCTGGAAGATCAGTTACAAGTGGAGAAGGTTCCAGACAATCACCAACTTGTCCAAGCGGGCGATCCCAACATGTTGAAGCAGAGAACAAAAAGAAAGATGTTGAAAGACATCTCTAAGAACCACCAGAATTTCATCATATGTCCTACAGGTAGCTCTCATCACTATTGTTGTCAAAGTGCATAAATCTATCCTTAGAATAGATCTAAGGATAAATTAGATCTACCGAATAGGAGTGTCAGGAGGAATCCTTTGGTGACCCTAAAAATATCAGGTCAAGACCAAAGTTTGCTCATCAATATCTTGATGAAGACTAGGACTTCTGAACAGACAAGGCAAGGATAAAATTAGTTGGTACAGTACCAGAAGACATCTCTGTCGAAGCCCAAAGTCTGCATTTCACCAGCTGTAAGGCATGGTAGTAGAAATATTTTTGCCTGCTTTGTTGCCTCAGGACCCAGGCAGCTCATAATCCACTATGAATTCTTCATTGTACCTTGACAAAACATGAGACAATCTGTCATAAAATTGAATCTCAACCCAAAGTGGACTTTGCAATATGACAATGACTCAGGGGTGACTCCGCCCAAGAATTGCTGGGGGAAAAATGGATTTTGGATTCTGGAATGGCCAAGATAAAGCCCAGAATTAAATCTAAATCAAGTTAGATTTAACACAAGCTGTGGATGCAAGAAAGCCCTCAAACATCACACAGCTGAAAAACCTCTGCATGGAAGAGTAGGGGGAAAAATCCAGTGAGTATCGGAAACAGATAAACAGATAGACCAGGGTCGTTAAACTCAAGGCCCATGGGCCGCATCTAGCCCACGGGGTGCTTAAATCTGGCCCGTGGGGCCGGCCTGGAAATAGCAAAGGACCAGCCTGCGGTGCCTCTGGCACCCAAAATGGAGAGCGGGAGGGAGTTGCGTAGCCCCGCTCCCCATGCCCCATTTTTGGCCTGGACAGCCTCCTGCACCCTGCTTTTTTGGCCAGCACGGTGCTATAGGAGGCATCCATCCTGTCTCCCGCCCCCCCCCTCCTCCCCAGCCAGCCTGCAGAGGAGAACTACAATGTTGATCTGGCCCTCAAATCCAGTTTGACACCCCTGAGCTAGACAGTTATAAGAAATATTTCCCCAAGGCTGATTCTGTCAAAGAGGCAATACTGGCTATTAGAGCAAGGTTTTCCACAGAACACTTGTTCATTTTTTTATAGCATCAATGATTGAAAAATCAATTTCCATAGGGTTTTTTTTTCAGTTACATCACTTTTACCTTTATATATGGTTTGAATGAAGATAAAACTCCATATATGCTTAATATTTTTTTAAATAAAAAAGATGTGTCACGTACTAAGTTTTTCTATTTCTGCTTTCCTGATTTATTACTAGATAGCTGCTTTTGTGTTTCAAGTGTTTTGTTTTTCTTGTTGCTTTGTAAACTGTCATGGGAACATTCATTCTGAAGCTTCAGAGTAAAATGAATCATAAAGCAGCTCCTCCAATTGGAAAACCTCCTTTGTGTGCATATATTTAAAGCTGAAGACTTCGTTCTATGGGATAGAATTTTGAAACCCTTCTGGGCCTTTTCACAATGTACGGAGTAGAATGTAAATTGCCACTTCATCATCCATTGTGTGAGATATGGTTTTTTTTTAAAGGAATGGAATGCAGATGCATTATATCTTGGGCAACCTGTTTGCATGGCAGTGAAAACATGTTTTAAAAAAACATAACTTAAACTTAGACTTCACAGACCTTCCTTGCTTATTAAGTAGATCATTGATTGTGCAGAGAAGGAACTGAATGTTTCAGATAAAAGCCTTCAGATATTTATTGTGCAAAAGGGCAGTATGCATTACCCAGAATCACCTGGGTTGTTGCAAAGATCAATATTTAGCAAGAGGTCAGATTCAACAAAAGCAGCCTGGAATATAAAGCCTGGTCAGATTTGATAGTTAAAGGTAGTCCTTGCTTAACAACAAGTCGCTTAGCGACTGGTCAAAGTTACATCAGACTTCTCTGGAGTGACTTACAACCTGTCTTAAGTTTTACGTTCCTGCAGCCACCCTGCAGTCATACGATCATATTTTGGGTGTTTGGCATCCGGTTTGCAATTACAGTCATTTGTAATATCCCGCACAATTTCTGTGTGTTTTCCCAGTGTCTGATGTTTGCTTCTCTTTTCTGGCAAAAATACCCATGGGGGGAGGGGGGGAATGGACTTGTTTAATGACTGCCATGTTCATTTAACAACCGTGCATGTGTTTAAAGCCTGCCAGTAGAAAGCTTGTAAAATGGGGCAATTGTAGTGCGTAATGCACCAAAGTGGACATGCTGTTAGTGCTTCATTTTAAAGACAGCCGCCCTCTTCAGCAGAGACCAACTTGTAATACAAAAACTATTAGCAACCTTCCTAAATCCAAATTTGGAGGAGTTCGTGTGGGACAGTGGTTCAAGTGTTAAATTAGGACCAGGGTAAATGTCTCCGTCATGAAAGCCGATTCTCGTACGGGAAAATTGGAGGACTTTCAGTGTGTACTTGATTGCCTTGAGCTTCTGGAGGAAAAGTGGGATATTATTTTTAACGTACTTCTATTAACCACCAGGTCTTTGGAAGTTGGTGGTATATAAGTTAGTAAATAAACAATTCTATGGTACATCAGCATATGAGACACTGTAGACGTTTCTGGCTGTCCCATTCCATAAAGGATATAATAAAGCTGGCCAAAGGGTAGAAGAGGGCCATCAACATGATTGGGGATTTGAACTCCTTTGCTGTAGCGATAAGGCTGTAGCAATTTTTTGGACACGTTTGCTTTGTAATTTGAGTTGGAAACAGGCATATCATAAAAAAGACCTCTCTCTCATTCAGTAGATGGGCAGAAAATGGGGGGAAACAGCAGGTATTGTGAAAAACTGTGATGGAGTGATGACATGTTTAAGGTGTAATCCAGTGGTGGGATTCAGCCAGTTCGGGAAAACTGCTATCTAAATTTCTGGTTGGCTCCGCCCCTCCCCACCCCTTCCAGGAGTTCCCACGTGCCCCATTTTGGCTCCCAGGTAAGTGCAGGGAGACCTCCCCCCTCACCCCGTTTTCGCTCCCAGGAGGCTTCAGGGAGGCCTCCTAGGCCCAAAACCGGGTGCAGGAAGGTGGCACATCCCCCGACAGCCTGTTTTTGCTCCCAGGGGGTTGCAGGAGGCCGAGTGCTGCCTGTCCCATCCCCTGGCCACACCCACCCAGCCGGTCATTAGGGCGGAGAACCAGTTTTTAAATTATTTGAAACCCACCACTGGTGTAATCTATTCGGCATAGCATGGAGAAAATAAATGGGAAGAATTTTTCCCCCTCCCTCTCTCGTAACAGGGATTCAGGGATCATCCACTGAATCTAGTTGGAAGGAGAATTAAAGGAAGCACAAGAAAAGGAAAATTGTCTTCCCATAGTGTATAATTACCTTGTGAAATTTATTATCACCAAACATAGCAATGGCCGCCAACCTGAATAGCTGTAAAAAGGGATTGGATGACAGGTCAATTAAGAGCTGTTCATCCCGAAAATTTAATGTCACCTTCTAGATTAGGAGCAGCAGGCACCTAGAAGTTACAGCAGGATAGTGTTGAGAATATAATAATAGCCCTGCTTATGAGCACACCAGAGGCATCTGGTTGGCCACTGAGAAATAAATTTCTATCTCAAGATACTGACTTTATCTTTTATCAATCAGGCTATTTTTATGCATTTATATCACAGTATATCATCCGGAAATGTTTATGGCTTAAAGGACTACACCTTTAATTTCAGGGACTGGCTGTAAAAATCTGGTTGTAAATAAAGTTTGGAGTCTCTCATGCTCGGGTTCTTGAATACAAAATTGCAGTCGGGGTTAGGGCTAGGTTGAAAGCTTTTCAGGGGATCGGTATTAGATGGACCCATCCTCATTATCAGACTCAAAACCATCCTTGTTATCAGACTCCTGTGAAAGAGTCAGGAGCAGGTAATGGGCAATATGTCTGGTCCTTTTCTAGTTACATGGTACTCAGATACATCTAAAGCAGGGTGTCAAACACAAGGCCCGGGGGCCGGATCTAGCCCACGGGGTGCTTAAATCTGGCCCGTGGATCTTCCTTGGAAACAGCAAAGGACCAGCAAAAATGGAGCTTGGTGGGGTTGCCTGCAGCCCTCGCGAGCTCCATTTTCACTGGCAGAGGGTTGCAGGAAGCTGTCGCAGCCGAAAAAGGAGTTCGGGAACCTGTTTTCGCTGGCAGAGTGCTCGAGCCACCACAGGCGCCCCGACACGAGTGCTGTTGAGCTGGCTATGCCCACCCTGGCCACGCTCAGCCCGGCCCCCCAAGGTCAAACACAACCCTGATGCGGCCCTCAATGAAATCGAGTTTGACACCCCTGATCTAAAGTGACACGTGGTTTTCCCAAGCATATTACAATATATACATGCATGGTTCCTACCCTATAGATGTAGATACCTATGATTCTTTGGGGCAGTGCTATGATAAAATAATTACCTGTAATGGGGTGCCATTACCATATAACTAATATTTGGTTGGGGGCAATAAACTGAAGTGGAAACTAGTTAAGAGAGAGGTGCTGTGTATATGGGGGCTTTCAGAACTGGAAACTAATATGGCATTTTTATTTATTTATTTATTTATATGCCGCCCTTCTCCGGAGACTGAAGGCGGCTTACAATGCGTTAAGCAATAGCCTTCATACTTCTGTATATTTATACAAAGTCAGCTTATTGCCCCCACA